>OZ022264.1:207212750-207410250 GCA_963978885.1 Nemotelus pantherinus | reverse complement strand
CAGTGGCTGGTTAGCAAGCACTACACGCACAGTGACCATCAGGCCATAATAGCTACGGTGAACTGCGTACTTAGCAAAAACACAATGTGTCCGAGTTTCCAGGGAAAAAGCAAGTCTGGCTGGTCATCAAAAAGGCTAGACGAAGAAACGTTCGAGGAAATGCTACCCCGTGATATGAAACTGGATGAAACTGCGTCGACGAAGGCCATGTGAATTGTTAGTGAGGTACAGCGGGCGTGTGATGCTTCCATGCCACGACGTTCTCCCCACAAGTGGAATGCAGAAATCCAGGAGCTTTGGAAAAAATTCTTAAAGCTAGACGATGTAGCTAGTGCCGCAGGAATAACCCAGATTACGAGGACTTGCAGATCGAATAATAATACGCCCGGAAGAACCTACTACTTGCAATCGCTAAAAACAAGAGGGAGCACTTTACAAAGCTGTGTAATAAGGCCGATTCCGATCCGTAGCGTGGAGCGTACAAAGCCGTTATGGCTAAAATAAAGCGAAATAATTCTCCTCTAATAAAGTGCCCGAAGATGCTCCAGGAAATAGTCACAAAGCTATTTCCAAAGAATTGAGGCGGTAGCTTACCGGTAATACAGGTAGACCCTCAAACCGTACCGGTGCTAAGCAGAGAAGAATTATTGGCAGCCATACAAAAAATCGGTGACGACAAAGCACCCGGATTGGATGTCGCAATAAAAAAAAATCAATAAAATAAAAATGATTTTACTGTCGCAATAAAAAAAAATCCATAAACATTTTTGGTATATGTTTCTTCAACAGTCTTTTATTTTGAAAGTACAAAAATGTATTCATCAAATAAAAAAAAAAAAAAAATTGATGTAGATACAGGCCGGCAAAGTGAAGACTCAAAAAAAAACTTGTCTCATTTTTGACATCATTCCAACCTTCTTGGTGGTCTGATACATACATTTTTGGTGAATTCTGTAAATAAAGAATGTAAAATTTGTCTGACGTAAGCGATTTGAAAAAAACTTTTTTTTTCACAAAATGGCTTCCATGTAAAAAAAATGCCGTTTTTTGCCTAATTTTTTCAACTTTGGGGATTTTTAATAAATAGTAAAAAAAAATTTTTGAAAAATTCTTACGTCAGACGATAACTAGTGTCAAAAGAGTTTGTGCAAAATTTCACGTAAATCGGTTCCTTTTAACTAGAGATATCATGTCAACCGTATCGAGAAAAGTAGGTCCGCGAAAAACGCGTTTAAAACTTGGAGTTTCGTTTCGGGCATTTAGTTGGCGTGTTACAAAAATAGCTGTAGGTCCAAAAATTATTCAAATTTCCGAAATTCCTTTTAAAAGCTTATTCTTAAAGGTCTCAACTTTGAAAATATGCAAACAAAAAAAAAATCGATTTGATCGAATTTCTAGATCAGAATACCCCCTTAAGCTGGCGGCAAAAGGGATACCACATGTCTTCGCTGATACACTCACAACGTGCCTACGGGAAGGCGTTTTTGCCCAAACAGTAGAAGCAGTAGAAACTAATTCTCCTGCCCAAGCAGGATGAACCTATTGCCTGCTAAATACGATGGGAAACATTTTCGAGTGGGTGATATACGAACGATTATTGTCGGAAATTGACAGCAAAAACGAACTATTGGACCGGCAATTCGGTCTGCAGAAAAGGCAATCAGCTGTGGGCGTTGTCAGAATGGTGAACGCGAGAGATAAAGGAGGCTGTCGTGCGGTGGTCACGTTAGGCATATAGAACGCTTTTAACGCCACGGGGTGAAGCCGTATTGTAGGTGCGCTGGTTGATAATGGGGTGTCATGCTATTTGGTACCTATAATCGTCGACTACTTCATGGAAAGAGCCTGATGCGACGGCTCAGACGAAGGACTAAAACTCTATCTAGTACCGTTGGGAGTTCCACAGGGATCTGTCCTTGGCCTCCTGCTTTGGAACGTAATGTACGACGGGATACTAAGGTTACGATAACCCAGAAATGTGGTGGTGCTAGGTTTCGCCGATGATACTGGCATTGTGATTCCAACCGGTCATCTCGAGGGAAGCCGAAATCTACGCAAGTGAAGAAATCTGGGCAGTTAAATCATGGCTTGGTTGCGCTGGGCTTAAACTAGCCGACCATAAGACGGAAACGGCTCTAATCACGAAGTGGAGGAAATTACCAGTAGTACTGTTAAAGGCTGGCGACTGCATAGTTAGCCTGCTATAAAAAACCTAGGCGTAACTATCGACAGTAAACTGAGCTTCAAACCTCATCTGGAGAAAGCAGGCAAGAATGTATCCGTTGTCGGTTGAGTACTCGCTAGAATGCTGCCTAATACTGGCAGCCCGAAGCAAAGCCGAAGGCTTCTGATCTCAAGATTGGTGATGTCTATTCTAATATACGCAGCACTAGTGTGGGAATCAGCGCTGCAAATAAAATCGAATCGGCAAAAAATGCAAGCAGCCTACCGAATGATTGCACTTCGAACTTGCTACGCCTTTCGAACAACGTCTTACGAAGCAACGGGTGCAATAGCCAGTATGCTGCCCATCGAAATTCTTGCGGCTGAAGTGCTTCGACTCTATAAAAACAAAGCACGGACAGCAAGTACGCGTGAGATTCAAAGACTAGTGTCAGTGCGCTCATAGCAGAGTAGCTGAGAAGAGGCGCAAAACGGGGTTTGGACGTATATATTAATCCCCAACATTGTGGAATGGGCTTCAATAAGCCAAGCTATAACCTTACCTAATTTTTGAGCGGAAATGGCGGTTATTGTTATTATCTACACACCTCACCTCTGGTCTGCAAAAATGTACCCGAGGATGCGAAACACGTTATGTTCAGCTGTCCGCGATCTGATGCATGTAGAAGTAGGCTAGAGACGATACTAGGCACAAGGATATCAGCGGTAAATATCGTAAAATGCATACTGAAATCGCAAACTGCGTGGAATGCTATCGAAATAGCACTTAAATACACTCACCATAAACTGCGTGACGCGGAAAGGGACAGAAAGATGGAAGAAAAAAGAATATTGTGAAGCAATTAAGGGCTGATCCACCCCCGCGAAGCAATGTTTTCAATGCTCGGCTCAAACGCATTAATTGCGTTCGATAACAATCGCCTGTAATTGTTTCAGTCGGTTTTAACAACTCATAATACACTACGCCGAGCTGGTCCCACCAAATATTGAGCATGACCTTGGAACCGTGAATATTCGGTTTGGCCGTCGACGTGGAAGCATGGCCGGGATATCCCCATGATTTTCTGCGCTTGGTATTATCGTAATGAACCCATATTTCGTCCCCAGTCACAATGCGATGCAGAAATCCCTTTCGTCTTTGCCTTGCAAGCAGCTGTTCACAAACACACAAACGCCGTTCAACACCTCTCGGCTTCAACTCGTACGGCACACAATTTCCTTGTTTCTGAATCATTTCCATGTCTTTCAGGCGTTTTAAAATGGCTTGTTGCGTCACTCCCAATGATCCTGCCAATTCTTGTTGCGTTTGACACGAGTCTTGATCAAGGAATGCCTCCAATTCTGCATCTTCGACAACCTTCTCTCTTCCACCGCCATGCTGGTCTTCGACGTTAAAATCGCCGTTCTTGAAGCGTTGAAACCACTCTCGGCACATTCTTTCACTAATAGCGGCCTCACTATAGGTATTTGAGAACATTCGATGAGCCTCAGCCGCAGATTTCTTCATATTAAAGAAGAAAATTAAAACCTCCCGCAAATGACGAGAATTTGGCTCGTAAGCTGACATGTTTAATCGAGAATAACTTTATGACGCACACACAAATTGACTAATATTTCGATGGCGTTATGTTTACAAATACCTAAGCTTATTGTATGACATTTATGATCTATTTATTTCAACTACCACTTACCGTTACAGCTATCTATTGCAAAACGACGGAAGCAAACTTGTACACCTACATACACCCACACACACCCCCCCCCCCCCCCCCACACACACACACACACATATATATATATATATATTAGGGCGGGCCAAATTTTGTGTCGATTAGACCTGCCCCCTAAGATGATTATATGGACAATTCTAAGCAACTTTGCCGAAGGAACCATAGGTCTATCTCGATTTTCGAGTCTCCCACTTTTCAAAAAAAGATTTTTTCCCTATAACATCATTTTGATTCAAAATTCATTTTTTTATTCATCGTTATATTATCTTTTTTATGTGTATATGGGGGGTTTTTGGGGTCGAGAAATTCATTTCTGATCTTTATTTTTACCTATAACTACCGCCAGAGGGCGTTTCATGCATATTTTAACTATTTTTCGTCTATTTTCCGAGAAAAATTACAAGTTTTTCGGTAAAATTGATCTTTATTTTATTTTTTTCAACAAAAATTCAACTTAAAAAATAAGAACATGTGTAAAAAATAAAAAAAAAATGAATTTAGTGGAAGAAAAGCGAAATAACTTATTTTTGAAAGTCTTTTTTGCTTTCAAGTCGGGGGTATTTTGCACGGCTTTCTGATGTAACTGCCATAAAACTGTGTCGACTCTTTTCTAAAACACGTTTAGAAACGCTAGCCAGCAATTGAACATGTCTTTCCGTTGCTTGTATGTGTACCGGAATTCTTGGATCAGGCAATGGTGGATCATCGCATTCTAAATATTGTTCCAAATGATCATACGGAATGCTATACGTAAACGGTGGTTCGAATAAGACATCATCTCTATTTAAATCAATCATATTCGTATAATCTGTACAATTGAAGTTTATCAAAGGTTTTTGATAAACTCTAAGATGTGCCGGGTCGTACAGATTTCTTCGGTAGTGTAAAATTTTCTTGATTGCGATTTTTCGTGTCTCTTTTTTATCATCAAATAACATCGCTAACAAAATATTTTCGGAATGTGCGTAATATGAATTGTTTTTAATGACATTATTCACAACTCCGCGTAGATTTGTATCCAAATATTGTGTCCAACGAATGAATTTGTAAAATAATACACTACCGAAGACCACCGAATTATAGTACTTGATGTTGAAGTACATCGGCACATACACTTTCATTATGTATGTTGCCAAAATTTTCAAATTCCTTGATAGATTTTCAGTTGACACATACAACCGCAACAATCTATTCGCCTTGGTGAGCCAACGTGAATGTGCTATTGGTCCTGGTTTATTGTGAGATAAATCCGCAGGAACAACACCATTCGAAATTGCATTGGCCATTTTGTATAAGTACTTTGAATCGGTGGATAATTCAAATGGATCTAAATCAGGTGGCATGTTCTCTAGCACGATTATCTCGAATTCATCTACAAGCTGAAAAAAAAGAAATGAGATGAATTAAATTTTACCATTTAATAATGGAAAAAATCGATGAGAAAAATGACAAATGATACATACCGGAAGATTTTCACAAGTTTCAATTTGTTTGCCCAACGTTCCAGTTGTTGTTCGTGGTCCAGTGGTCGATGATCTTTCCAAAGTGTCAAACAAATGACGAAATGGCAGCTCGTTAAAGTGCAGCATGCACACAAACCAATGCAGCGGTCTATTCAAATGCAATTCAAATCGACGCAAAATCCCATTTCTTACGCCAGTATTTGTTGGCTCACCATCACAGCATATGCCGATTAATGCATCGAGAGCAATTTCTTTTTCGACGAAGAATGCATTAAATGTCATCAATTTGTGTTCAGCATCTTCATTTTCGACTTTTGTGTAGCCTATCAATTGAGAATTTGGTTCCTTCAAAACAACTAGATGTGGTTCTTTCACCATCCTTGCATGCAACTTCTCATCGATTTTTTCCATTATTAAAGCATCATTTTTTCGGCCGTCGAATGAAAATGCTATCAAATTGGATGCATCATACTGCTTACGAAGCAGTTCTTCTCTGCATTTGGCCTTTTCTCGACGCACTTTATTTTTATCCATGATGATAGGATTGCCATGTGCATCTTTTACGTCAATGTCTTGCATAAGAGATGTTGCGAGTGCTGCTGCTATTCTATCAGACACACCAAATCGATCACACATCGCAGCGAAGTTCGAAGCATCGTATCTGGGAGTATACGGTCCTCGTATCATTGGCGGAATATCTTGTGGATTTGAACTTGGCTGATCTATATCAGTACTTGGTTCATATGCTGAATGGCTCTGTTCAACGCTTGTTGGTATTATTGTTGACGTTGGTGCTGGCTCTTCAACTTCTAGCACGAATTCCGGTATCGTCAATCTTCTGTCATTATTTTGATCTCGCATGAACTCTTTCAAATGATCTGGAATCAATCCACATGAGCATAATTCTGCTTTCAAGTCACATTGACATTTGCCGATGTAAAATAATTCTTTTGTAGATTGCTCGAACGTTCTGAATGAGGCGATATTTGAATGTTTAGTTTCGATTTGATACTTGTCAATCAATGTACCCAATTTTCTAACAACACTTTGTTTGGTTAGAATTTCAACATTAAGTTGACTCCAAATTTCAATCAATTTGTCTGTTACGTGCGGTACGAATGTTTTATACGAAAACATTTTGTTTTGGAGTTTAGCACGTTCGGCCAAGAAAAAAAAACATCTTAAAATATCCTGTTTCGTTGGCAGATCGAGTCCACTCAAATCACAAGATGCACCAAAAACAGCAACATCGTGCGAAGGCAAATGCTTCAAATGACTTTCGGTACTTGTTGATGTTGTTGCGGTTTGAGATGTAGACGGCAATGCATTTGGATCCATTGTATAATTTTACTAAAAAAATTTTAAAAAACTGAAATTAGTATATTTCAAAACATTTGGTTCGAATATATTTTTTCCATCTACAAATTGGCATAACTCATATGTGATCAACAGCATTTACTCATATGTCAACCGACATTTCGCCTCTAAGGACCAGTTAATACATTATTCCAACGCACATTATTCCTACATGCTATACATATAAATACATTACAATGTATTACATATTTCAGAAAAAAGTAACCAAGCAAGAGAACAACATCGATGCCTATGTGTATTAAATTACAAAATTTTAACACATACCTTTTAATTCTTTTTGAATTTCACAATTATTCACTGGCAGGAAATTTATAATTCACTTTCACTGAAATGATGCTCAAACACTAATGAACTGAACACTCATAAATGTCATTGTGTTGTGCTCTTTCACAAAATATGTCGGTAATGATGTTTTACCGATGTTTTTTTTTAAATAAATGCGTTGTTGACTTGAAAGCAACAACACTTTGTCGCTTTTTTTCTCACTAAATTCATTTTTTTTATTTTTCACACATGTTCTTATTTTTTAATTTGAATTTTCATTCAAAAAAATTAAATAAAGATCAATTTTACCGAAAAACTTGTAATTTTTCTCGGAAAATAGACGAAAAATAGTTAAAATATGCATGAAACGCCCTCTGGCGGTAGTCATAGGTAAAAATAAAGATCAGAAATGAATTTCTCGACCCCAAAAACCCCCCATATACACATAAAAAAGATAATATAACGATGAATAAAAAAACGAATTTTGAATCAAAATGATGTTATAGGGAAAAAATCTTTTTTTGAAAAGTGGGAGACTCGAAAATCGAGATAGACCTATGGTTCCTTCGGCAAAGTTGCTTAGAATTGTCCATAGAATTATCCTAGGGGGCAGGTCTAATCGAATTTTTCGGCTCCATACAAATTGGCCCGCCCTAATATATATATATATATATATATATATATATATATATATATATATATATATATATATATATATATATATATATATATATTTCTTGGAAACGCGCCTTCCGATTGACCTGAAAAGATACATTTGTGTATATGTAGAATAGGTCCAAGCCGCACTAAATGTTAAATAACTTTAACCCTTTGGCACTGGTGGCCATTCTAGTAATATTTTAAATATCTATAGAAGTCGATCGGCAAATAATTTTTAAAAAAACTAACCTTCCGAAATGAATTGAAAACGTATGTTCAATATGAATATGGTAAAATTTTTGAAATTTTCAACCCTCTATGTATCTAAAAAGAGATCGGAAAAATTTGAAAGTTTTTGTATTGCGATAGCTTTTGACTGAGCAGATCATTTTAATGTTAGCAAGACATATTGTTATTACATAGTTGTAAATTTTCGTTTTTAATGAGCATGTTGGCCACCCTGGAGCTACGGCAGGCTTTGAAAGAGAAAACTTTCACATCATCGAATCTCCTGAAAAATTGTCGCTTTTTAGAAAAAAGCAACTCAGGTATAAATCGTATGTTTTGTTTGCATAGCTAAAGCTAAGCTTTTTAAATTCTACATCAGGCAAGAACGGTTGCCCTTCCCCAATTGGTCCAAATGTTTAGCATCTGAAACTTCTGTTCACGGAAACTCACGACCCGATAATTCACAGAATGTATTGGTTTTAGGTAGGACCAGGTCCCATAGAAGCGATTTTGAAATGTGGCCCAATCTGTGCCAGTAGTGCGATCTTCAAAAAACACTCAGAAAAAAGAACTGCTTTTCCCCCTATGAATTCTAATTGAGTCACCAGATTTTAATGAAATTCACACAGTAGCTGAACTTTACTCTAAGCCACGTGTGAAAGAAATTTAATTTGTAGCTGCCAGCTATAGTAATTTTGGTGTCTTGAATTTGAAAAATTCGCTCAGGAAAATAAAGCTTTTTGCCCTATAGGTTCCAGTGCAGTCATGAAATCGTAACGAAATTCATTTGGTAAGCCTATTAGGCAATATTCAGTAGGAATATGGTTGAAAAACTATGATAGGGTTGCCAGCTATGATTGTTTTTGTATGTTTTACCATATCTTTAGTAAGCGATTTGATCATACAAAATTTAAAAGGTGATGGTTTCGTAGTGACAGTAAACAACAAATCTTAAGATATCGAAAAATTGAAATTTTGTGCGAGTGCTATCCATAATTTTTTTGTACCCCTTTAACTTCCAATGCACTCATCGGATTGAAACGAAACTCGCAGGTTAGCTTAACTTAAACGTGAGGCAGATGTGATATATTCTTGGCTTTGATGAGAGGCGGTTTCACAATATTTGTTATCAAGAAATCATTACATTGAGTATTCAAGTTGCGAACATTTACAATGAAAATAAGTAATCAATGATTAAATTTTCTTAGTTCTTGAAATTTTTCGAATGGCAGCCCCAAACACCTTTCTGTCACGATAACTTTTGAGGAAGTTATGGGTTGAAAATGGCATTTATAGGGTAGCTTGATTTTGACGAGAAGCAGTTGTGGTAGACTTTTAGTTGCAATGCTGGTAAAATGTTGCAGCAAGCACTGAGTCTTTTCTTCAAAAGATGCCGTTTTCAAAGTTTCGTAAGATAAGCAACCGATAATAAGTATAAGTAATAAAAGTTTTGAAATTCATAAAAGTAGCAACCCTAGAGACCTTTCCACTCTATTAATTTAAATGCATTGGTGTGATCAAAGCGATACATTGCCCTCAAAATAGGTTGGAGCACGTGTGGTAAAATTTGCAATCAAAATCTGCACGATTTCTCTACTGTTCATTGAACATTGATTTTTCTAGTGGTTCTAATGCGCTAGACTTTTTTTCTTTGCAGAGCTTATCAATTCACTGTCACTCAAGCTCGATCAGGATTAAAATCGTGTCTTGCTTCATTAGGTTAACTCACATGGACTCAAAAATTGTAACATTTTGAGTGCAGTAAGTGGCTATCCCTTTGCAAATTTTAGGGATGTTTAACGTCATAATGAATTTGTTGGATGCAATATTTACAGAGACGGACTAAAAAGAACAGGTGAGAAATTAACCAACACAACAAACTTTGGGTGATTGTTGCAAAAGTCGGCATCCCAAAAACAACCCTTTCTTGTTTCACTAGATGGATCAAACTCATAAAACCACTCAAAGGCATCTTAAGCCAGTCCAGTGGCTACTGTTCAAAATAGGCGAGTTTTTTTTTGCTCCCCTTATCCATAACAGAACAATGCTAACCAGTGCAGACGCATTGAAAACAGCAACAACTTCCTGTTATGCATAGGGGGAGTTGCTGTTGTTTCGGATGCGTCTGCAGTTGATAGCATTGTTCTGTTACAGGTAGGGGGAGTAAAAAAAAACACGCCTAATATTGCTCTTTGAATTTCGTTTTGACGAGTCTGATATTTGTTATGAGACAAAAGAGTTTCGGTTGGCCGACTTTTGAAACAGGCCAACATTAGAAGCATTAATCCTAGTTTAAAACCTTAAAATAAATGGTAAGTCGAACTAATACTTATAAGAAAGGGGACTTTGTATTTGATTTTAAAAAAGCAGACTTCATATGTTTATACATTTTATTTTGTCTACTAAAGACATCTAGAGAAGTAAATAGTGCTTATGTTAATATTAATAATATTAAATAATACTTGAATACTTGAACTTTCCTAGTTTTTATCATCTTTGTTCCAATTAGAAAACACTATAAATCGAGCTGAGTAAAAGTCGAAATCAAGAGCCTTTATAATATTTTCTGATGTGAAATACTTGCCAAACCATCAATCATCCAGAAACAATGATCCACGTGGAATATGTGAACATCTCCAATACCCATTAACTTCCTTCAGTTCTAGCCAACACGTAGTCACCTTTTGTAATATTTCATAACATATCCTTTTGAAGCAAACCGAAGACTACCTTACATCATCAGAGAGCTCTTTTCAGTTGATTCGTTCGCGAGAAAGCGTCTAAAAGCACCCCACAAAGAATAAAAGCACCTTTTGATGAATAATAGATTACGCTGATTCCTAGTTTATGACTTCTCTAAGCAAGAAAATACGCGAAGCTATTTCGAACGGATCGACTGCACAGGTGACAATGCTCGGCACGGGTAGATAGCCGCAGATAAGCTCAGTAAGAGAGCAAGATTGACGACAAGGCAAGGAATATTAAAGAAACACTCGTATGCATTTTGCAAGAACACTCTGGCTCCGAACGAACTCAGACTGAAGCACATTTCATGCTTTGGTATTATTGCTCTTGAAAATATGCATACATTTTCCGAGCAGATTAAGTTCCTTTTGATTTGTCTGAATGCTGCCATTTTACGGGCGTTGCTGTTGTTTCAGGCGGTCTGATATTTTGAATTGCGATGTTCTTTGAAGGAAAGGTTGTAGTAGAAATACTCTTCCAATCGAATAAACAGAAAGTCCTTTTGGCATGAGAATGACTGATGATGTGTCTCGTCATGGGTGATGGTTTTTGTTTGGCTCGAATGTTGCAGACTGTTGCTTTTGATTTGATTGAATAGGAATGTTGTGAACGAAGTACGGCAATATTAACTAGAGTGATAATGGTTTTTGTGTTTGTGGCGTAGTTTCATAAGTTGGAATTCTCGGTAGAATCAAGATTCGATCGATTCACAGAAGAAAAGTTGATTTATATTAGTTGAATGAAACATGACTCAGACACGTTTATATATGTACCATTTACATGTTTATTATTGTATGCACCATATAATAATATGAATTTTCGGAGCTTAGTGGATCATTATCAAATAATCTTGTTCCTACTCCATCGGTCTATGTGAATACAGTTTCAGCCGTAAACAAGCAAACTTATTCTTGTTTACACATCTATGAAATTCACCAGAACTCTTGAAAACATAAGAGTATACGAAAGAAAGCAGTCTCATTAACATTTTCAGGCTTGTATCGTGCATGACGTACTTATACTTGTACAACGTAGCTATATCCCAACGGGAATCACCGTAATGTATTCTGGCAGAAAACATCAATCAAAAAATCCTAGTAATGCAAATTTAATGTGCTAGAAAGCTATTTTCCGGCAATTATACAATATACTGCAGCAAATAGCTCCGACACCTAACCAAAATGGAAATTGGTTAGACCTCATATTCACTAATAGCTACGAAGATGTAGTGGCTAACTCAACTGTTGATGCAGAAAACTTTTTTGGCAACACCCTTCACCACTCTGCGTTCACAGTTGAGTTGTTATCTACATCTGATATGTTCACTTCCTTATTTTACAATAACTCTATTTTTTTTTTTTTTAATTATTGTAGTTTTTAGGTATAGTCTTAACTTTATTCTTATTGTTTCTTTTTTAGTTAGAATTCGCCATAGGATTTAATTCGCAATGCTAGCTACATTCATTATTATAATTTAAGTTTATTATAATTTCATGGATTGTAAAAGGACAATGTCCGTAAACGAATAAATAAATAAATAAATATGACTTTCGCAATGCTGATTATGAGAGCATTACGGATTGTCTTCTCAGAGTTGACTGGGCTAGTAATTTTTCAACGCTAGAATTAGATGACGCTGTATCATTATTCCATGAGTGGTTTTTTGACGCCGTTGAAAGGTTCACTCCAAAAATCAAGAGAAAAGACAAAATATCTGAACCATGGCTTGATAGCAATCTAAGGTATTTGCGGAATTAAAGAAATAAATTTTACAAAGTAATTACAACCAGCACTGATGTCAGAGATGATATCAAGGATTAACATAATGAGTTAGCTCAAGAATTTCTGACGAAATCCCGTGAAGCGTATGAGCGCTATGTTAATATCATGGGCGAAAATATAATTCATGATCCTAAAAAGTTTTTTGATTTCATGAACACCAAACGGAAACTTCGGGCTACCCTACTTCGATGTACAAAAACAACTTCTGTTCGTCATGCCGTCACAAAGTTTGTGACCTGTTCGCTGAGCATTTCCAGGAAGTATTTTGTTCACGTACAAGCATGTCTAACATTCTTTTCTCTCAAACATTCCCACCAAATATCATCTGTGAAATGTATTTAACTAGAGAAGAGATCGCAAAGGCCATCAAAGATCTTAATGTCAACAAGGGTCCTGGTCCTGATTTGCTACCTCCTAGTTTCATAGTTTCAATGCTTGGAGTCGCTTATCTTACCCGTGTATTTAATTTTCAACAAATCACTTTCTTGTGGGGTTTTCCCCACCTTCTGGAAATCATCCCATCTGACCCCGATTTTTAAATGTGGTGATAGGCGGTTGATTGGTAATAACAGAGGTATTGCAATACTATCAGCATTGCCTAAACTATTTAAAAAAATTGTCTGTGATAAGCTCACTACTCTAATAGAACCTCTTCTAAATGAACAACAACATGGTTTTAGAAAAGGCAGGTCAACTTCTACCAACCTCGTGATTCTCGTCTCAGATGTTCTCTGTGGCATGGGAAAAGGGCATCAAATTGATACCATCTACACAGACTTCAGCATGGTCTTTGATCGTGTTGATCATGATATTCTTAAGCTTGGGTCAAACATCGCTACTTTTACTGCGCAGTTTTTAGGTTGCAGAAGCAAAAACTGCTGACTCTGTTCACACATAGTGGGTGCAACCCGCTACTTTTACTGCGCGCAAACCGGATAGCTGCAACTTCTTGCGAAGAAAACTGCAAAGGTGTTCACACATAACTCGCAGTTTTTGCTGCGCGCAACCTCTGTTGCAATATTTTACTATTTAGTTTGTTCTGAAGTTTCAACCAGTTGTGTTAGTATGTATTTCGATGATCCAGAAGTGTTGGCTGCAGATTGTTTAGTTATAGTTTTAAATAAACGAAAAAAGAAAAGCAAAAACGGAAGCTGCTGGGTGAGGACGTGGATCGCAAATATAGAACACTGTGGAGCTGTGCATTGTTTGTTAAATGAATTGCGTTTAGGTGACGAAGCATTTGATAAGAACTTTTTGAGAATATCGGGTAGTGATTTTGATGAGCTTCTACAACTGTAAAACTACAAATAAAAAAAAGACACTTGGATGAGACAATCAATAAGTTCAAGTGAACGATTCTCTTCCTTCAATTATTTAAACAAATTTAAATAAATTTGTTTTGAAACATTAGAATAGAATGATTTACGTAAATTTTATTTATCAGTTTTTAATATTTAAGTTAGATTTTGCAAAATAGCTATAACATAGACTTATAATTAGAATAAACTGTATCACCCATAACTTTTCTTAGTTAAAAATGCTTAAAAATGCTCTTCCTTCAATCAAAGATAATAGTTTGTGAACTGTATCTTTCGTCCAATTGTATTTAGCCATTTCCTATTTGGTTAAACAAAATTAATACTTTACTTTTCACAAATTTTGAAATACTTACCGTAAAAAATACTAAAATTGCTGTCACTATCGTACACACAATACTGACACTTCTGAAGGCACTAATTGAGTCGGCAATAACAAAACAAAAAGCTGCAGACGCAGCCGCAGCAAAGTTTCAACCAAACCAATATTTTTTTGGCTTCACTTGCAACTGATTGAAAAGCTCTTCATGCATCGCTACTTTTTAAGCTGCAAGTTGCGACCGCAGTCTGGCTGCAGGCGCAGTTTTCAAGGTTTCTACAATGATCACACATCGCTACTTTCTGTCGACGCAGTTTTTTGTGCTGCGCAGCGCAAAAAGTAGCCATGTCTGACCGTAGCTTTAGAATCAAACTACAGAAATTTGGTATCTCGGGTCTGTTATTAAACTGGTTAGACTCTTATCTTCGAAATAGGACGCAGTACGTTAAGTTTCAGGGTATCTTATCCAAAAAAAATTGAAGTTTTATCAGGTGTACCACAAGATAGTCACTTGGGGCCTCTTTTGTTCAATACTTTCGTATCGGATCTTTCTGAAGTTTTAGCAGACATCCCTCACCTTTTTTATGCAGATGATCTGATCAAAATAATCTTGACATTAACGTCAGTAAATGTCAAGTCATTAGTTTTTCCCGCAAAAACAGTAAAATAAATTTTGGTTACCGCCTCAATAATGTTGCAATCAATAATGTTGACAATGTCATTGACCTCAGGGTTACTTTGGATAAAAAGCTGCGCTTTAATTTACACTATGACAAAGTCTTAAGCAAGGCTAATAAGCAGCTGGGATTCATCAAAAGACGCGCGAAGGAATTCAAAAACCTATGGGTCACGAAGTCTTTATACATAGCTCTAGTTCGGCCATTGCTCGAATATGCATGTATTGTCTGGCACCCTACCTTTGATGTCCATAGCGATAGGCTCGAATCGGTGCAGAAGCAGTTCTTGCTATTGAGAGATCTCGTTAATCCTTACGAATATGATAATCTACCTTCATACAGATACAGGCTAAATCTCTCAAATCTATCAATTCTATCTTCGCGGAGGATAGTCATATGCTCCTGCTTTACTTTTGATGTTATTAGAGGCTTGATCAATTTTGTGTCCCTGTCCAATAAGATCACCTTCAACGAATCAGTAAGGCAGACGAAGCACACACGTTTACTGAATGAATACCGACACCACACAGTTTAAGCCAACAATTAGCCAATCAACAGACGTTGCAAAATATTCAATAGCTTCTCAAAACACTATTCCCAAACCATTTCCCGACCTATGTTTAAAACTGCTTTGACTAAGGTGCTGACGCCATGAATGCCCTATCCAATTTCCTACCAAAGATGGTTATATTTTTAAAATTCGTTCATTATTGTTTATTGTACAAATTTATACAAATTGTTAAATATTAATTGTAAGTGTTTTTTGTACGCCTTGCTTGGTTGAAATAAATAAATAAATACATGACTTGGAGCATGGGGAATGCTGCAAGGGAGAAAGCTCATATGTTATACGTCCATGACTGGCCAATAAACATCACTCGTAGAAGTAAGGGGAAAAGAACTTGCGAGCACACATCGGCTATGGGTAGTCTGCTATATAAAGCGGAAAGATGAAAATTTCGGACCATTTCAAATCATCACAGGTAGGTAAAATGTATGAAAAACAAGAGTACCAATTCCCACTAGTAGCAAAGAGAATGCGCTATTAGTATTTCCAATGAGCGTCACAATCACTCAGCATGCAATAGCCACACATGTAGAAGCACGATCAGCCATCGGCCAAAGCTTCAATTCGTATTCACCCTAGATTACGGAAATGCGAGAATACGATGTTGTACTTTCCAAAAAGCTCTTATACATAAAGCTATAAACCTAAAAGCATAAGTTTCCCCTTGTATAAATCTTCCCAGCCTAGGACATGCAATGTTAAAAAGAAAACAACATGCAATGGTTCGGTAATGCTTCCACGCATTACGCGAAATGCTTAACGAATATATCCCGAAGCATTACTTTTCCCGTTGGGATCAGCTTTTCTCGGCGCTACATCCAGGCTTATACATACGCATTTGTGAATTTGCATTCATACCGAACTAAATGCTACCGTATACTAATGAGCAGAGTCTTCCACCAAACGTTGAATATTCTTTCATGAATAACGAACTAACTGTATTTACTCAAGCACTCAAGCTGAGCATATAGGCAGATCTATCCATTTTATATGATGCTTCGAGTTGTTACTAAGTTGTAGTCTACCGTCGGCGTAGGTGCTCAGGACTTTTTACACATGGAGTCATGATAGAGTGTAAACTAAATGGATTTGTGATGAAGTAAGTAATTACAGAAGAGAAAACAAAGAAGAGCAAAATCCTTTAGATTCATATTAATATCAGTCGAAAATCTGAATTTGCTCACCTGCACCTATTTATTTTATTGATGCTGCTTAAATATGCTGAAATGAAATGCTGAGTAATTGCTATAGCAGAATTCAACAGACTCATTTGAATGTTTATTTATTCTCTATTTAGAGTTCTTAGGGTATATGGAGTGTGTACAAGTTTTGTTTTGTTGGTTCGAAAGCTTTTCAACTTCGGTTTCAATTTAAATATTTTAATCCCTCTATTTTTAAAAACTGAAAACAAAATTTTTATAGAAACTTAATGAAGCATTTATGGAGGAAATCAATTTGAACTTGGAATAGCAATGACTTTTTAAAGTAAAATCGTTGACTTTGGTCCGCGAACAGTCCTTTTTAGGTATTATCTGGCCTGTCTAGCGTGTTTCAACAGAGAGGAACTTTTGGCACAGCATCTGTCTGCTTCTAAAAAGCCTTCGCCTCTCAAATGGAGGCACTTCTTACATATTTTTTTATCGTTTTCTTCCATTCGTAGTCCTCTCTCTCTGCCGCGTTTTGAGTCTGGCTTAGCTTTTGTCTTATCTGAGAGCCTTGAGTCTTTTCCGGACACAGCACTTTTTTCTTATGTTCGTCTACAGAATGTTATTTCATGATGGATAAAAAAATGTGGGGTTCCTCTTATTTAGAGCTAATACGTCTCATTTTCAAGAACCCAGAACAGCTAAGTAGAGTTAGCAAAGTAGCAAACCAGTATCTGTTAAGTGTGGGCTTAAAAGCGCTCTGCAAATACGTGCGAGGGGCCTTCGTGACCATTTATAAGGTACCATTTTCTTGAGGCGTTACTTTGTCTATTTCTTCTGCCTCATTTGGTGGGCTATCATCGTCAGCTTTGATAGGTTTTGCTTCAGCTAGAATGTCCTGCATATCAACGTTTTTCAGCAAAGCGTGAGAGTATGAAAATGAAATGAATTGGTTAGACTTTCAAAAAAAGATGCATTAATTATGTGTATATACCATAAGTATGTTCCGAATTCTTAGTATCCGCACATATAGGGTTTTCCAGTAATAGGTGTTATTGTGATATTCAAAGAAAAATGCTATTTTTTACATAAATGATCGGATGTTTATTTCATTATAAAGAGGAAGGTATACCGTTAATAATGGAAAATAACATCAGGCAAATGACCACCACGACCACGCTTACAGGACCATATCCTTTTCATGAAATTTTCCATAACCAAATCGCAAAGTGGCTGCCCTATGTCTTCGATAGCCTCACGAATTCCATCTTTGAGGTCTTGAATCGACTCTGAGCTGTTGACGTAGACCTTCTCTTTCACGTGGCCCCAAAGGAAGAAGTCACAAGGTGTTAAATCACAAGATCTCGGTCGCCAATTGTGATCACCTCTTCGAGAGATAATACGGTCCGGAAACTTTTCCCGTAAAAGATCAATGGTTTCGGTACTTGTGTGCCACGTAGCGCCGTCTTGTTGAAAGTAAACCTTGTCCAGATCAATACCATCCAATTCCGGCCATAAAAAACATTAATCATCTCTCGATAGTGCAATCCATTCACCGTAACTGTTGCTCCAGCCTCATTTTCGAAAAAATAAGGTCCAATGACTCCGCCGGACCATAAACCGCACCAAACAATCACGTTGAGGATAGAGAGGCTTTTCAACAATAACTCTTGGGTTTTCCAATCCCCAGATTCAACAATTTTGCTTGTTGACGAAGCCACCGAGGTGGAAATGGGCCTCATTACTCAAGATAATTTTTCGATGGAATTCCCGATCATTTTCATGCATTTCAAGGACCCAATCAACCAGACCCAATCAACAAAGACACGACGTTGTTCGTTGATGATCGACCGGCTTGAGTTCTTGTGTTAACTGAACTTTATAAGCCTTAAGACCCAAACCTGTATGCAAAATACGGTGTAATGACGTTTGTAGAATACCTAATTCCACAGAATGACGAGGAATGGACAAACATGGGTTTTCTTCAACACTTTCGGCTACAGCAGCAATATTCTCAACTGTTCTTGAGTGACATGCACGGGTTTTATTCTTCACATCACTAAGTTGTCCCGATTGCTCGAATTTTTCCACCAATTTCTGTATTGCGGTCCGACAAGGTGCTTCACGACGACCCAAAAATGTTCGAGTTTTAAGAACCGTCTCTGCCAAATGTTCACCATTTTTATAGTGAATTTTAATAATTTCAATGCGTTGTTGAAGCGTGTATCGTTCCATTTTTATTAATGACGTAGTTTCTACTTGTCAAATGTCAAAAAATGACAGCTTCAAAAGTGACATCTACCGAAATAGCGGGCTATTCAAAATAACACCTCTCATTGGAAAACCCGTATATTGTTTTTACTAATGTTCGAAGAACATTAGTATTAAAATCGATTCGGCCAAAAATTCATATTTCCATATATATATATATATATATATATATATATATATATATATATATATATATATATATATATATATATATATATCATCAAAAAATTTCAGTGAGATAATCTCGAGAACGCGCCATCTGATTGAGCTAAACCTTTCCGGATACATTGGTGTATATGCAGAATAGGTCCAGGTCTCTTTAAATGTCAGTTATTGTTAACATTTTGGCGCCGGCGGCCATTTAAGTGATATTTTTAATATACCTATTATTTCGTGAACAAATAATTTTCGCAAAAATAAAGTTAACGAAATAAATTTCGAACGTGTTTTACATATGAATCGGATAATGCTTTGGAATTTTTTAACCCTATGTGTGCGCTGGGTGCCTAAAAAAAGGACGGGAAAATTTGAAAATTTTTAAATTGCGATAACTTTTGACAGAGCTATTCAATCATTACGAAATTTTTAAAACATATTGATATTATTTAGTTGTAGATTTGTGTAGCTTTTAATGAGCGTGCTGGCAACCCTGTAGCTAGGGTAGGCACTGAAAGTGAAAACCTCCAAATCATCGTCTCTCTTGAAAAAATGCCGTTTCTTCAAAAAAAAGCCACTCATATGTAAATCTTGTGCTTTGTTTACATAACCAAAAAAAAAAAAGATATGGTATAACGGGCACGCCTGGTAACCCTTGCCCAATTTACCTATATTTTAAGCATCAAAAACTTCACACGGAAACTCACGATCCGATAAACAGAATTAATTGAAATTTGCAGAATGTATTGGTCTTAAATAGGACCAGGTCTGATAGAAGTGATTTTGAAATGCGGGCGATTCTGTGCCAGTGGTGCCATCTTGAAAAACCACTAAAAAAGATAACTGTTTTTAGCCCTATAAATTCTGATTGAATCGTTCGATTTTGACGAAACTCACACAATTGCTGGACCTTACTTTAAACCACGTTTAATAGAAATTTGGTTGAAAAATTCGGTTGGAGTTGCCAGCTATGATAATTTTGGTGTCTTCATCTTGAAAAAAAAAAATTTGGAAGTGAAGACATTCAAACCATCGAATAATCAAAAAAAATGTCCGTTTCTTACAATAAAACCAATCTGTATATAAATCTTATGTTTTATCTACACGTTCAAAATAAAACTTTGGAAATTTCATGTCGGACAAGAACGGTAACCCTCTTCCAGTTAACCTATATTTTTAGCATCAAAAACTTCTGTTCACGGAAACTCACGAACCAATAATCAGATACAGCTAAAATTTACAGAATGCATTGGACTTAAGTAGAACCAGGTCTGATAGAAGCGATTTTGAATTGTGGGCAACTCTGTGCCAGTGGTGCCATCTTGAAAAATTACAAAGAAAAAAAACTGCTTTTTGCCCTATGAAATGTGAATAAATTACCAGATTTTCATGAAATTGGCACAGTAGCTAAACCTAACTCTAATTTCTGTTTGGTGGAAATTTGGTTGAAAAATTTGATTGGTGCTGCCAGCTATGGTAATTTTTGTGTCTTTGGTTTTGAAAATTCGCTCAGAAAAATAAAACTTTTTGCCCTATAACTTCCAGTGCAGTCATGGAATCAATACGAATTTCATACAACTAATGGAACCTATTATAAGCATTATTCAGGCCAAATTTGGTTGAAAAGCCTCGATAGGGTTGCCAGCTATTGTTGGTTTTGTGTTTGTTTGCAATATCTTTATTAAGCGGTTTTATCGTAGAATTTTCAAATGGTAATGATATTGTATTGACAATAAACAGCAAATATTAAGCTTTCGATTATTTGAAAAAACTCGCTGCAGGTAACTCTAAATTTCTTTATACTCCTTTAACTTCGAATGTAATATAACAACGTGAAGCAGATGTGATATATTCTTGGCTTTGATACTGGCAGAAGGTTGCCAGCACGAGTCGGTTGTGCTACTTTTGTATCAATAAATGCTTACAGTTATTATTCATACCGGAAACATTTACAATTAAAATAAATAATCAATGTTGCAATTCGCAAAGTTCTGCAAATTTTTCGGATCGCAGCCCCAAACACCAACTTCAGTTACAGTGCTGCAGGCACTGAGCATTTTCTTCATTGATGTTGTATGAGATGCTGCTTTCAAAATTATGTGAAATAAGCAACTGATAACGAATATAATTAACCCGTGTTTTGCTCTCATAAACGTTGAAATTCATGCCAGTGGTAATATCTGAAACCTTCCACCATATGAGCTATAATGCATTCTTGAGACCAAAGTAAAACGTGGCATTTGAAACAGTTTGGTCGTAATAAGCAGCATATGTGGTGGAATATGCACTCAAAACCTGCACGATTATTCTACTGTTCTTCGAACATTAGTGTTTCTAGCGGTTCAGGTGCGCTAGAGTTTTTTGTGATTAGCGAACATCAAACAAGAAAAAAATAATATTAATAAAAAAATATTTAATTTTTTGCTTCATAGCCCCCAGAGAAGTTTGTGTGTTGGATGCCTGGAATGAGCAACTTTCGGTTCCCAACTGATGTCCTGGTGTCGACAACGGCATTTACAGCCGAGTAACCGGTACATAGCGGCGAATGTTGAAAAATACATGCTGTTGGGTTGTCAGGGGAATGATGATGGTGCAGTTTAAAAGTTGAGAGGTGAAAGGGGTGAAAAAAAGATCGAGTTTTTGCTGAGAATCGTTAAACTTCTAAGTACGGAAAGTGATGTGTACGGAGAAAACATCATGAAATTGTAGTATCAAGTATCTCCGTAAGATTACACTGTGAAAATTTAATAAATCGTGTGAGAGTTTAATAAACAACTAAAATGTGCAATTGTGCGAACAAATTCTTGAAAGTTGTGAAAAGTTTCATTCATCCGTCAATAGAGCGAATGCAATCAAATCGCTGCTCAGTGTTTGAAAACTGTTTAGAAGAACGAATATAATTCACTAATTTTGGATTAATTTGGAATGTTATAGATCAAATTGATTTTTTGAAACAACATTTTTAGTGAATATTCTTTTATTTTAAGTTATGGTGTGGGTGAATTGTATGTCATTGTTTATTCGTTCTACCACTCATAATTATCTTAGTATTCCATATATTTATCTATACTTTCATTTATTTATTTATTTATTTTTGATATTTGTTTTTATTTGTTTTTATCATTTAATTTTACCTTGTGCGATTAACGTGAACCAATTTCGGCCGGATTTGGATATCAAAGTCATCCAATTAATTAAGTTAAAATGAGCTAAGTTGCTCAACTAAGTATGCTGCACTGACGACTGCTCGGCACAACCAAGTCAGTCACACTAAACAGGCGCTGCTTAGGCCGCTCACATTTTCGTTGTGACCCCATAAAGGGATACTATGTGGGCTCAAAATTCGGAGGCTTGATTAACTTGCAAACCACACAATTTTTAATATGCCGCGTGACATTTTGCCTTATGTGAGGCCAATAATAATAATACTAATATTTTTGAAGCAGTTCAATAGTTTTACGAATTCTACAGTGGGATCCATTACGATTATCACTAACTTGGTTCAAAGACCAGTTGAAGGAACGCCTGCCTTTTAGCAGATCCGTGAGTGGTGCAGTGACGGAAGCAAAGTTTGTAATAAAACTCTGTACCATCCCACCATTCCCATGAATCATCTCACGTTTTTTACCGTTTGAGGATCTGGATATGAAAGTGTACCCGACACTTTCTCCGGGTCAGTTTGCAAGAAACCGCCTCTCAATAAGAGGTAATGGGTACGCGTTCTTTGAAGTGACCACGTTCAGGCGTCTGGCATCAAGATATAGATGCACCTTACCAGGTTTCCTCACCAAAGTGACGGGAGAGCTCCACGAACTATCACATCCGATCAAACTCATCAAATATCAGTTTCTGAATTACCGGTGACATAACATAATGCCACTGTTTAATAGACCGAGCGGAGCCCATGCCGATTTGATGTGACACGAGTTTTTTTACCCAAGCCTTCCTTATTATACGTAAGAAACTGATGTTTGACAAGGCCAAGTCGTTGCTGCTCCTTGGCGTTCAACTGATAATAACTAGGGTGCGTGGGCTCTGTAGGAGCCGCGACAGAATGGACTTGCATAGTATGAAAATACAGACCCAAGTCCAAGAGCAGGTCCAAAGAACGCGCACAGAGTATCGTGACACTTGATCCACTGTCGAGTAACCTCGTTAATTTTAGTCCTTTGATGACGATTTCAGCAATATGCCAATTTTCCCCAGTTGTCGTGACAACTGACTCAATGCTGGCGCGTTTCAATAATTTTCTTGCGTCAAAGTACTTTGATGCCTGGACGAAGACAACCCTAAACAAGTAAGTCAAATTTGATTGGAGCATCATTCAAGTCGGTGAATGAAAGGCCGCGCGGAACACTGGAGTTAACATAGGTGCTGGATGTCAGAGTGTGTCTCAGATCTACTTCTCTTCAAATGGTCTATACCATTTGAAGAGAAGTAGATCTGAGACGTGTGGCATCCAGTCAAGATAAACGTTCCAACTCCGGGTCCATATTTGTTGGTACATTCAACTTAAGGGGTTACATGGGTTTCAGAGAAAAAAAAAGCAATTTTTATATGTTTCAAACATAAAAAATAATGTTTCAAATTATTCGAAATTATTGTTAACAACTAAAGTAACTCTTGAACTATATGTAAAAAAAATTTTAGACAAAAATATTGATAATACGCCCTCTGGCAGCTATTTTACGAAAAGGCTCGAAAAAAATGCGGTGCCAACGATAACTCAAAAACTAATGCACCAATCTTAACCAAATTTCGCACACTTCTTTTAAATAGTATTTTCTTGTACTTGAACGAAGGAAATTGTGTTTCGTTCATTAGAATTTAATACACTTGGAATTATTTATTGAATTTTTGGGTCAAAAATTAAATTTTTTACTTCGAACGTTGCCAAAAGTTCAGATTTCAATATTTTTACAAATCCTTCGTTCAAGTACAAGTCAAACTTATATTCTAACAGAAACAGTTTGATTTTTTTGTTTCGGATGAATCCAGCTCAAGATATCGTTGGCACCGCATTTTTCGAGCCTTTTCGTAAAATAGCTGCCAGAGGGCGTATTATCAATATTTTTGTCTAAAATTTTTTTTACATATAGTTCAAGAGTTACTTTAGTTGTTAATAATAATTTATAATAATTTAATACATAATTTTTTATTTTTGAAACATTTAAAAATGGCGTTTTTTTTTTCTCTGAAACCCATGTAACCCCTTAACGTGACTTCGAGGAAAGACAGCCCGGATCCTGACCGTCCAACATTGTAGGATCGACTTTAGGAACACTGAGAGCTCATTATACTTTCCAAGCTCATTAGCTCATTATACTTTCCATGGGCACTGAACAATCTAGAAATAATCCAGGGAAATTTAGCATGCAGCTTCGAAAAAATTAGAGGAAAAGTGGATTTTTGTGTGAACCTTGGTATTGGTGTGCTGAACAAAATGTCAAAAGTCCCCATCGATCCGAGTACTGCGTTACTTTTTATACGGGGTCAAAGGTCACCAAAACTGACCACTCCTAAATATCGCAATAACGGTCACGACTTTAGAAACATAATGTACGACGAATTTGTAGCTTAGAGCATTTCCAGCAAAAAAAAACTTGCAAACTTTTTCTTGTAACCATGACCGTTTTTGAGATATATTGATCTAAACATTTGAAACTAACAGTATCGACTTTCTCAACGGCATGTTCAGAATATTCGATTTTGATTATGATTTGGAATTGTTTTTCTATGTTTAAGAGGCCCATAAAACAACACATGTAAACAAACTTATCTACCACACTCCAGGATAGGTGGAAAAGTGTGCTCCGAAAAGCCCCCCCCCCCCTTTTTGCCACAAAATGGTATCCCTGAACTTCCATCCCCAATCTTCAGAGATGAGCTCGTTGCCTACTCGTTGCCCACGGTTAAACAAGATAAAATCACTAGATTATCCTGTCAATTGTCTATTCTTGACATCGTAGGACCACACCCACATCCTACCCACACTCTACCCACTCCCGCAAACAAACCACCCCGAAATTAACGGTTTCGTAGTTTTTTTCTTATCCCATGAACGATCAGGACAAGGTCACGTAATTTCAGGTGAAAATTGATTTTGAGACGCGTCATGTCCCTTCATTACAGGATTGGTAAAAAACTGATTATTCGGAGATAGTCTGCAGCGGGTTGATTTCCTATAATGTCATGAATGAGCGTTGGCAGAATTATGCAATGATAGTATCTTGCTTTTTCATACTCCTATCCTGTGCATGACGTCACAGGGCCATGATGCGTTACAAAACCTATTTTCACCTGCAATGTTGTTGTCTTGTCCTGCTCCTTCGTATAATATCCCATAAACATAGATATGAAAGAATATGGATACAAAATGGCTATCCGTGTACCCATACGTGAGTGTGCCTTTTTTAATACACGCGCAACATCACTCTCTCACAAAAATTCTCCTCAGTGCGCCCCTTTCTACCGCACTCACAACCGAAAAGCCTTAATGCTGGGAACACCAGATCCGCGTAAAAGCGTGCAACGGGCAACACGGAAAGAAACGTCAATGTCAGTTTGATTTGTGTCGGGGATAGGGCATTGGCTTTCAGTCAAAATTTTTCAAATAACATTTGAACATTTTTCGGCGAATTTGGAAGAAACGTACATCTACGTTTGTGCGTAATGTTTTGTGTCGGTTTCGCGAGTAAATTAGCGGTAAAAAGTTATTAAGTAGTGCGATAATGAAGTGCCGCGTTCCAGGCTGCAAAAGTAGCTACCGAAGTGCTTCGCAGGGGATATCGTATTTCGGGTGAGTAAAATAAACCTTTGGCAACAATTTCGTATAGTTTTTGTGTGAAATCATAACGAATTTCATTAATAAAGCACACTTCTCCACCTATCCTGGAGTCTGGTAGATAAGTTCGTTTACATGTTTTGTTTGTTTACATGCTACAAATTCATCATACATTATTTTTCTGAGGACGTGACCATTACTGATATATTAAGGAAAGGTCACTTTTTGTGACCTTTGACCCCGTATAAAAAGTAACGCAGCACTCGAATCGATGGGGACTTTTGATATTTTGTTCAACACGCCAGTATCAAGGTTCACAGCAAAATTCAGCTTTCCCCTAATTTTTTCGAAGTTCCACCTTTTTTATGTCGTGACGTAACTAGTACTTGATATGCCCCTACAAACCGCCCACGAGCTTGGTGACTAGCTGGCATCAAATGTCACGCAGAGGGTAATAAGTCGGGCTAAATAATCTGTGGTGGCGGCTGATCACAGCTAGTCCGGGATTAATATTTGAAAGAAAATAATTACAACTACCGTTAATAAAAATAGTTTTAATAAAAATTTCAAATCTTGCGGTCTTGCTCTCGAGATCAAATATTTTAATTGAAAGACCAATTTTCCTTTTCCAGCTTGATATACTTAAATTTTTTGAATGATATCGATATTTCGAGTGTAAAGTACCTTCTTCTTTAGTGTCTATCAGTCAATTCGTAGTTTAAACTTAACTTCTTATTTTTTTTGGCTTCAAAGCTTTTCATCTATAACTTTCTTTAAAATATACTTGCGCATTAAATTAGTTTTTTATTAAAGGTTTATACTGCCAAACCAGTGGAGACAATTGCGATGCACAGCTGCTCTTAGCATCTTGATGCACAGCAGCTTTAGTTGTATACCTATCCTATTCTATCTATCTATTTTATAGTCTATCAATCGATATCCAATCTTTATCCGATTTTCCATAAGTTTAGATTCTCGTATTTTTCGTGGGGCTTGAATAAAAATAATATCTTATATAGATTTTGACTAATATTTACAATCGCTTATATATTTACAATGTTCATCCTGCCATAGTTTCTCTCCAGCTACCATGTAGTACCAAATACCTCACAGCAGCTACGAGAATGAGCACGAAAAACTATTTCACTATCAAACATTCACCTAAGTGGATAAACTTTCTAAAAAACTGAATAAAATTTAACTCAATATGTGTGCACATAATTCAGTGTCAACATGACATTTCTGCACCTTTCTACTCTACTATGCTCCTGGTGAAATATTTCTGACCGAAGGAACAATGCGAAGAAAATATTGCAAAAGTGTAGACACGTCACGTAAATAATAGCGACATGGACACCACCAAGCATAAATAGAAACCAACCGGTCTCTTTCAAATTCAAATAAAAACTTTACTGCGGCAGGCACAGTTATTTCCGTGTAGTATGTAGGTATATACGGATGTGTGGCTATAGTGGGTTGGTTGTTTGTCAGACTATAAAAAGTGTCATGTCAGTATCAAGAAATATAAGGTTAAGAATACGAAATAGAACCAGGATAGTAGCGTTCCAAACAAATGTTTTGTAAGATGGAATACGGAAAACTTCGTAGAACGGAAGATACATGTGTAGAACGGTCGAGGAAAAGTTTCGCAAGAAATTAAACTATTACAAAACAGGACACACATATATTTGTGGGAAATTTGTTAACATGCTTAAGAAATTGTGTTTTGAACGCAGCGTATGTCTATTAAGGTTCGGATTATGTGAAAAGTTAGACATACTGCTATTTGTACAAGTGGGTGTTTCTGTGGAGGGAGGGAACTATCAAAATAGTTACATTTTTTGTCAAATGCTTGTAGAGTATAAAAAGTTATCACTTTAGAAGCAGCAAAGGTGACCAGTCAATTATTTAGGTAGTTTTTTAGTAGAAGTTAGCATATGAAGGATCATACTTATATTACTTATATACAATGTAAGAATATTATAGGATAATTTTTTTTTACTCTGTTTTATGGCAATAATAGTTTGAACATATTGTAATTAATTTTAAAGAGTGTATCAAAAACAAAATCAAATATTAGGTATTTGCATTTGAAAGTGAAATTCAGAAGTATAATATTAATGCTGCTTAGATATATGAAACTAACGATCGCACTATCGATAGCTATCGATAGTATTGACTATCGAAAACGATCGACAGTTTTTTTTTTTATTGATAATTATCGAGTTTCATTTTACCACACCATTATGGATTCCAATCCCGGGACAGTTTTTCAATACCGGGATTACGGGATTAAATTCAGAAAAATACACAACAAAATAAGGCAAGTTTTCAATAAAGAGATTATATTACGTGTTATCATTTCAAAGCTACAACAATAAGTAAGTTCAAAGCTGCATAAAAAATATGTAACTGCATAATTACTAATTTATATAATTGGTGCAAAAAAAAAGAATTTTAATTATATTAGACGTTGACAGTATGAAGACAAATATTTAATGTTACAACTGTTACAAATTACAACAACAAATCACAACTCTTAAAATTGAGATAAACTATAAAGCAACATATAAAAAAAACGCCAAAATTCATTGGGTTTTTCGGAAGTAACATTGAAGCAATAGCAAAGCATCTAAAGTTTCTTTTCCAAGCCTACTTCTAAATTTATCCCAATGTTGACGCCGCGTAAAAACTCGTTCTGACTCAATACTTGTTGGTGAGATGGTCAATAAATATTGGTACGCCTGCTTCAAAATATGTCCACGAGTGCCACCACTTTCGAAAATATTCATTTCTTTTGCAATGATTTTAATAAGATCAGTTTGTCGCGCCATTTCACGATTCACTATTTTCATATTTTTGCCACTCTTCTTGTAGCGTCAATTGACGACTACCTTGTCCTGATTCAATATGGGTATCTACTGGGCTCTCCTCGTTTTCTTGGCTACCAAGCAGAGGGCTCAGTATATGCTTCAAGCATTTTTTTTAAAAATATTTGCGTTGCTTGGTTTCAAAAATAGAGATTCTATTTCAGTTGGTAAATTTTCGCTGGCACAATGTGGATTCTGGAGATAGCTTAGCATTCTAGATAGCTCGGTAACACTCACGCTTTTGTATTTATAGCGTTGGCAAGAATGGACAGTTTTTCTCCTAACTGCCCAAATAAAAGTCTTGATGAAGTATTAACAGTGCATAAATTTGCATCCCTGCGACTTAAGTAAAAATTCAATAATTTTCTGAATCGAGTCAAACTCAGTTACCTCTAACCGATCTGGATATTGCAGGTCTTTTAATGCCTTCTATACACCTTTTTTCAAAATGGAAAACCATTCGAGCATTGTGAAGAAACTATTTCATCTTGTTTTACAATCCAGTAAAAGAGACAGTTGTTTGCCTTGCTCGGATTTGACAGAGTTTTGAAGATCGTTATCATTTTTCGTTGAAGATTTTTTTTAAATATAAAACTACCTTACGAACTTTCATCATGCATATGCTGATGTCATAATACTTTGTCAGAACGTGTCTTGCAGGCGACCGGGCTCAAGGTAGAAAGCTAATTCAGGACTGTCCGAATCTTCGTGGTCGTCATCCAGACTATCAGCTGTTTCATCAACTCCATAATTTGGAATGGCCCTCTTATTCTAGAGAACATAGCAAACTGCCAAGTGAATGTTATTCGCCAAACAAATATGTTGCTTTGTATCAACTAGTCTGCCTACTTTTCGCATCACATTTGGCCTATCAGTTACGATGGCAACAATGCCGTTTCCTACAGAAACATCAAACTCAGTAAGACGCTCTTTCAATATCTCTAGGCAGTTTGCAGCTGTCATTGACATCCTTATTCGCACCAAGCTCCAGT
This sequence comes from Nemotelus pantherinus, assembly GCA_963978885.1. Classification (NCBI taxonomy): domain Eukaryota; kingdom Metazoa; phylum Arthropoda; class Insecta; order Diptera; family Stratiomyidae; genus Nemotelus; species Nemotelus pantherinus. Next base: position 207,380,719 of record OZ022264.1, on the reverse strand, counting down.
AAGAATGTACCGAGTAGGTGTTCATAGTTATGTAGCGCCTATTTACAGTCGAGGTCCACTCATCATACGTCAAACTGAACCGTTCACCTAAGAATCTAGCTTGTATTATCTCACTTTTTATTATTTACTTTATCCTGCGTGCATAGCCCTCAACCTTGTTTTTGAGAATTTTGTTAAATCTGTGTACGCATTCGCTAGTATTAATTTTCTCAAATAATTCGAAGTAAAAAATACACTAAATGCGGGATCCCGGGATCCCAAATCCTGAAATTTCTACACACCATACATTTATCAGATGAATTATTACTGAAATTGTCACTTTTTTTACAATTGTGTTTTAACGCAACAATAAAATTTAAAAAGGAACAATAGCAATTATGAAAAGGCACAGCCAATGAAAATAAAGAACCATTCAAACTATTGCAATAAGTTTCGACAAGATGGAATAGCTGCTTTTATATGATACAACGAATTTTGTTGATCCACAATGCAGTTAATTGTACGCTATTGAAACTTCGAAATGCTCCTCAGCACTTATCAATGGACGACATTGCTACATTAAGGGACCTGGAAAAATATTTATCCATTTTCGAAGATGCAACAAATAAACTTTCCGGAAGCAAATATTTGACTATCTCATTAATTATACCATATATATGGTATATGCAATTTTTACTAATGTTCGAAGAACATTAGTATTAAAATCGATTTGGCCAAAAATTCATATTTCCATATATATATATATATATATATATATATATATATATATATATATATATATATATATATATATATATATATATATATATATATATCTATACACAAGCGGTCATGAAAACTGCACCACTGACTCTAATTATCTACTTTTCCCATTTGGGCTCAAACCGGTTGTGTAGAAATCATTTACTTACTAAACACTGAAAGAAAAACTCTTGGTTGGTTCAACCATTTTTAATAGTATTGCAACGATTCATTCAAAATCGTTAAACGAACTACGGAAAATAGTTATTTTTACTATGTTAATATAGTTAATTTAACGATATAAAAGTAGTTGGTTCTGGTTATACAAAAAATATCACAACGTTCATGAAATCAACTGTTTTAATTGTTTCATAACCACGAAGAACAGTTGATAAATAGAAAAATATTCATCAATTCACTCAAAACTTCAACGTTTCGAATTATCAACAGTTTTTATGGTACTTAAACTACTTCGCAATAGTTGATTTCAGCAAACGTAATTTGGAATTATTCTACGCAAAGTAGAATGGTTTCAACATTTGGACGTTTTTCATGCTCCGAATGAAATTGTTTACCAACCACGCGTCATGGTGCATAAAAGTAATCAACGATTTTCTTATGGTTGTTTTAACTATAGCCCTAGTTGATGCAAAAACAACTAAGGCAAACTATTGATTTTTCATACTCCTCATACTCATGCTCCTATTCTATCATAGAAGTTTCATATGATACATGGCAAAATTGTGTTCGGTTTGCTGTTCGATATAATTCATATGCATGTTATGCAGTGAAGCCTTTATATTACCTTGTACGACGCTATTTTGTTCACAATACAGCGTTTTTCGCTGTGGCATAGCATTGGGCTGCGGCAAAGCGCAGTCAAAAAATTAGAATGCACTGTTTTGTATGGCCGAATTTGCGGCAGCGGCAGAATTTGCCAAATATCTAATTTTGCCGCACCGCTAGCGGTGATACCTACCATAGGTTGGCATCACCTTTAGGTTGAATTAAATCTGTTTGAATTAGGTTGAATGGTCTGGTGGAATAGACAAGCGATGGCTGATGTGTATTGTGATAAGCCAACCTAATCCTCGCACAACAGCATTTAGCAATACAAAAGAAAAAAAAATGAATTTGGTTGGTGCCTTGGTTGCATTGACAGCGGCATTGTCGGTGCATTGTGATTCACCAAATTCAACTGTGGCATTCACGCCTCCCCTGCCTATATTTCGTAATATGTATGGAAAAAAAGTAAGCAACCACAAACAATGGTTGGAATGCCATTGTTTGTGGTTGCTTACTTTTTTTGCACCACGGACGTTGTTTATCAACCACGCGTCATGGTGCATAAAAGTAATCAACTATTTTTTTATGGTTGTTTTAACTATAGCCCGTAGTTGACGCAAAAACAACTAAGGAAAATTGTTGGTTTTACCAAGATTTTTCTTTCAGTGAAGGGATATTAGTACAAGGATAAGCTGTCGATAGAAGGTAGCAGCATTTCGATTTCAGTTTGCATGTGACTAAGGAAAGAGCTAAATTTACTATGAGACGAAAGTACAAACAATTAAGCCGGGATCAGAAAGTGAAAGTAGTGTGTTATAGTGAAGAAGGATTGTCTGCGAGGTGTATAGCAGGTAAAATTAAGTGCTCGCATACCACGGTTACCCGATTTTTAGAAAAAAAAAAGACAACGTTAATCCCTACGTTCGAAAACCAGGGACAGGTTCCAATCAGAAGACAAATCGTCACGAGGGCCGAATAATAATACGCCAGTGTTTAACCGATCGGCTTAAAAGTGCAGTTCAATTGCGAAGTGACTTAGAAACATCGTATAGAATAATTTTGAGTATCGAAACAGTTAGACGAAGGCTTCGAGAGGCCGGTTTATTTGCAAGAAAACCTGCAAAGAAGCCTCTTTTGACACAAAAAATGAAGTTTGCGAAATTAGAGTGGGCAAAGCGCTACAGAAATTGGACCGTAGAGGACTGGAAGAAAGTAATTTGGTCGGACAAAAGCAAATTCAACCTTTTCAGTTCCGACGGAGCTCCATATGTAAGGCGCAAAACAGGCGAAAGACGCAGTGACGAATGCATAGTGAGGATCGTGAAGCATTCTCAAAGCCAAATGGTGTGGGGATGTTTCCTTTATTATTTTCCCGGTCAGCTGGAGTTTATACACGGCACTGTAAATGCTGAACGATATCGGCAAATAATAAATGAGAATTTGTTGCCATCAATAGAAGAGCACCTAGGCCATGCAGATAGAGTCATTTTCCAAGATGACTCCGCCCCTTGCCATCGTGCGAAATCTGTAAGTGTAATATTAATACGAAACCTTAAGAGGTTTACTCTAAAGCAGTAATTAATTTTTTTTAAAAAATTAAAAAATCTTATGGCAGGTTAAAGAAATGATCAACGACATGGGAATCGAGACGCTGGATTGGCCGGGTAATTCTCCAGATTTGAATCCAATCGAAAATCTTTGGTCATTTTTAAAAGCTAAGGTTAAGCAGCACAAGCCGAACAATACTCAAGCGTTGAAATATGCACTTGAAAAAGCCTGGTTCGAGGAAATTAAGCCTGAATTGCGAGAAGCTTTGGTGGAATCGATACCAGATAGAATAAAAGCCACAATTGACGCCAAGGGAAGGTCGACGGATTATTAAATAATTAGTTTCATGTTGTAAGTCTTATGTTTATACGTTTTCATATAAAAATTAGTTAGGAGCATGTGTAGTAAATAAACAATATTCAATTGATATTATTTAAAATTCAATGAATAAATATATGATAAGGATTCTTTCCATGTTTTTCAAATAAGGAAGCAACGCTGAATCAAATTTATAATGAATATATAGTTATTTTAATGTGTTGAATAAGTTGTTTTTTCGGTTCGAGCGAATAGTTCGAATTTCTAACAAATTTATATCAATTTCTGTGAAATTGATGGTGGTGCAGTTTTCATGACCGCTAGTGTATATATATATAAATATATATATATATATATATATATATATATATATATATATATATATATATATATATATATATATATATATCATCAAAACAATTTAGTGGCTATTTCTCGGGAACGCGCCATCCGATTCGGCTGAAGCTTTCAGGATACATTGGTGTATATGCAAAGTAGGTCTAAGTTTCAGTTAATATCCATTATCTTTAACCCTTTGGTGCCGACAGCCATTTTAGTGATATTTTTAATATACCTATTATTCTATATTATTATTATTATAGAAAGTTAACAAAATAAATTTTGAACGTGTTTTACATGTGAATCGGATAATGTTTTGGATTTTTTAGACCCCATGTGTGCGCTAGGTGCCTAAAAAGAGAACGGGAAAATTTAAAAATTTTTAAATTACGATAACTTTTGGTAGAGCTATTCAATTATTATAAAACTTTCAGAACATATTAGTGTTATTTAGTTGTAAATTTGTGTAGCTTTTGATGAGCATGTTGGCAATCCTGTAGCTAGGGCAGGTGCTGAAAGTGAAAACCTTTAAATCATCGACTCTCCTGAAAAACTATCGCTTTTTGAAAAAAAAGCCACTCAAAAATAAGTCTAATGCTTTGTCTCTATAGTCAAAATAATAAAAATTTGAAATCTTGCAACGGGCACGCCTGGTAACCCTTTCCAAATTCGCCTATATTTTTAGCATCAAAAACTTCTGTTCACGGAAACTCACGACCCGATAATCAGAATTAATTGAAATTTACAGAATGTATTGGTCTTAAGTAGAACCAGGTCTGATAGAAGCGATTTTGAAATGCGGGCAATTTTGTGCCAGTGTTGCCATCTTGAAAAATCACTAAGAAGAAAAACAGCTTTTGACCCTTTAAATTCTGATTCAGTCATTCGATTTTGACGAAATTCATACAGTAGTCGAACCCTACTTTAAACCACGTTTGATAGAAATTTGGTTGAAAAATTCGGGTGGAACTGCCAGTTATGGTAATTTTGGAGTCTTAAATTTTGAATATTCCTGAGGAAAATAAAGCTCTTTGCCCTATAGCTTCCAGTACAGTCATTGAATATAGGAGGACTCACTTTTATCCTATTCATCCATCAATCCCGTTTTTAATACATTCCTAATAGTTATAGAATGCTTTTTAAATTTTTCTTTTTAATATCCTTAAAAAAATTTACTGTTAAACGAAAAAGAAGGTACGTTATCAAATGTTTCACGTTCACAGTATTGATAAAGTTCGTTAATAAGGGATATAAAAAGAAAAACCGAATTGCCTGTTTAATCTCATTTTCGTTGGTAAAAATGAGACGAGTCTAATACTCTAGAAGACTATTAATACTCTGAACCAAATACTTTGAGTCAAATTTCTGAGATTTGATTCCTTTTATTCTTATACATTTATAAAAGGATACACGTGTGTACATTTAAGGTTAATATGATATGGTTGTTTTGTTTGACGTTCTCTATACAACGTAAGGCCAATGACAAACAGAGCGGTTTTTGCGAGGCGTTTCCCGAGAGGAAAACCGAGTCGGTATAGTCGTACATTACTTTAGCATTGTGATGACACACACCGCGGTGCGAACCTCCTCTCGGTTTCGGAATCGCGTCGGTTGATGAGAGAAATGACCCACCGACTCGTTTTTCGAGCGTTTTTCGATGAGTTCATTGCTGCGTAGTCCGATCGAGCTGAAATTTTCTGGATGCATTGATGAATGCATGGGATAGGGGAAGGAAAATATGATACTCTGACGTAATTTGTAACTAAACCGACTCGATAAACGCTTCTGAAAACCGCTGTGTGTGGCAGCCGACGCGCCAAACCGAAGCGTTAAACGCTTCGGTGAAACCGAACTGTCTGTCATTGGCCTAAGTTGGCCGTAAAAACCGTCCACGCAAGCGAATATAAAAAACGTTCGATTATCGCAAGTACCCATCTGCAAAATGACTTTCATAACGCCATCAAAACCTGCTGCCCTAATACACTCATTAAATTGATTTATGAAACGATAAAATTACGATGAGAAAAAAGTTCTCATTTAAAGCATCTGTTGTGGTACGCCGAGGTATAATATGTATACGAATAGATTGATATTTAAACATGGTTAATACTTTCCTGTACGTGACACACTACTTGAACTCAAAAACTGCACAGCCACTCATATACCCTTTCCGTAATACGTGTTTTAAATTGCCGTGAGGCTACGGTCTGCCACACGTGTGCAAATAATATTTCAATATACGATATTTATATGACCGCATGGTGAAGTCGATAGAAATACCCATCTGGGCCAAACAACTTATAGAGCACAGATCCTGAAGGCAACCGAAGGGGATATGCATTTATCCATTAACTCATCCACGGGTTTGCGGTACAATGGTCTAAGTTTTCGAAAAGTTGTACAGGGATTGGAATAATTTACGTTAGTCGCCTGGGCGTTTTTGTTATTATGAAAACAGGATGAGAGACCATAAACCGCACTACTTAAAGAAAGATAGTGGGAAGCTATTAAGCCCGATAAACTTTCAAGATCAAAATGATGAATTTTCGCTATTAGATAAATATAAGAACGATACGTGGATAAACCAAAGAGAGGGTAGTCGAGCAGTGAGAGAACATTTTGATTCGGGTTTCGTGTATCTGCTGGCAGATTCGATTTAATTGAGAAGTGGTAAAAGTTAGTTGATGGGATTATTTTCCTGTTTGGTGGAAATTTGAACATAGTTGAAATGGCTAGAAGTTTTAAATAATTATTAAGTTTTATGTGTGTAAGTAGTCTTATAAAATATATTCATGCAGAGAGCCAGCAATAGCTCGAGCTAATAAACAAAATCAAATTAATGAACGAAATTGACATTTTTTACGAAGTAATCCAAATACATGGTATGAAAAGTGTATTTTATATTTGATTTAATGTCTACTATTGCTATTTATTAGATGTTTTGATAATATTAGTTGCAAATTTACGAGAAATTTATGCCAAAACTCTCAAAAGAAATGTGCGCCCAATGTGGGCACATTACTCTCTTTCTTTATCATGTAAACGAAAAACTCACTTTTTATAGTTAATTTGCATTGTTGAATGAATTGTAAAACTGAAAAAAAAATCAAAAGAATAACGAGTGTCACAAAACAATTCTACTCAAATATTTCCATACATGATATATCTTACATCAAACGACAGCTTTCAATCCTTTCCAGCACTTTTCTGTAAACTTTTCTGTAAACATTTTGCTAATATATTCAACCTGGTAGGAAGAAAAAACGTACATGAAATATCTTCACTGGAAGCATATGTGACGTCATATTAGGAGTATGGAAGCTTGTACATTGCAAAAACACCATCTTATACCATATATTTTTTTATTGAAGCTCATGAGTCCTTGAGTTACAATCGCTTGTCTGAGGAATCAAATAGGCGAACAAGAGACAACCTTGACTTTTGCATTTAATATGAGCTCACGTAAAAGGACTTTGATATAGTTAAGTATATAATGGAAGAGTTCGATTATGGATGTGCAAAAATTTCGAAGAATTCTCTCGACTATGACAATAATTGTGTTAAGAATTTCGAGAACGATGTTAGAAGCTGATCGAGACGATATTTCAAGTGAAATGTTGTTTTACCATTGACACGTAGCTTTTGTATGAGCTTTTTTCTAAGTGGCACTCTATAGGGTGTCGTGGCTTACATTAAAATGCCTCCAGGCATGTGGTTTAGCATGGCGTGAAGATGGCTATAAAAATCGAATCCATCGTTCAGTGGTTATCAAATTTTACTGAGTGAGATATAAAATACTGTGAATATAATATGCGTAAACATAAAATAGAAAAAATTGAACATATTTGTTAGGACATAAGAATATTTTATTATTTTTAAATATTTTTATTTTAAAATTTTCACTTGTTACACTGAAAGAAAAATCTTGGTAAAATCAACAATTTTCCTTAGTTGTTTTTGCGTCAACTACGGGCTATAGTTAAAACAACCATAAAAAAATAGTTGATTACTTTTATGCACCATGACGCGTGGTTGATAAACAACGTCCGTGGTGCAAAAAAAGTAAGCAACCAAAAACAATGGTATTCCAACCATATACGTAGTACGAAATATAGGCAGGGGAGGCGTGAATGCCGCAGTTGAATTTGGTGTATCACAATGCAGCGACAATGTCGCTGTCAATGCAATCAAGGCACCAACCAAATTCATTTTTTTTGTTCTTTTGTATTGCTAAATCCTGTTGTACGAGGATTAGGTTCAGTGCTGTCGTTTTGAAAATTTTCAGGGTAGTATATTTCCTAATCCAAAGGGAGTACTTTACATTAAAAGGGAGTACAATAGTTTTGATTATATATATATATATATATATATATATATATATATATATATATATATATATATATATATATATATATATATATATAGATATAAATGTATATATATAATGTATATATATAATGTAGATATATATATATATATATATTTAATTATGTATCTTATATATAATTATATATATTCAAGTATGTATATTATATATATAAAATATCGGACGAATCAGTTTACAACCATTACTGTGAATTAATTTCTTCCTTTACAACGTCTCTAAATGAAAAAGACAAAATAACATTCCTAAGAGATTTCAATCGTCCCAGCTTATGTAAACCTTTCAGATTCCAATGACTTTAACGTTGCGAGTACTCTTTATGGCAACGATTTGCAGCAAGTCTCTCCAACTCCCAACCAAAACGGTCATTGGTTGGATCTTGTTTTATTATACAAACGCTTATGACATAGTAGTGGTAAGTCCAGCTAATGACGAAGAGCATCTTTTTTCAAATAGTTTACACCACACTGCACTATCAGTTGAACTTCCCACTCCTGATGCTATTTACTTAAAAATGTACAATAATACAATTGTATATGACTTTCTTAATGCTGGCTACGAAAGTATTCACCATATACTTGACTCTATAGATTGGACAAATACTCTTTCAACGTTAGATCTTTTGAAATTCTTTGATTTTGTAAATACGAAGCGGAAAGTCACCGGTTATCCATTCTCAATGTCCCATAATAATATCACCTCTGCTTCTTCTAAAGATATTTACGATTTATTCGCAGATATTTTCCAGAGAATTTTCAATGTGTTTGGCCCATCTAACTCAAATCTTTCGCCTTCAAATTCAGCTCCAACCACTTTTGTCAGCCAAGTTAAAATATAACTCGAAGAAATACGTAAAGCTATCTAGGAGCTCGATTGCAACAAAGGCCTGGTCCTGATCTTCTTCCACCGACCTGTAGAGCAGTAAATGTGTAGAGCAGCTTATAACACCCCTGCATATATTCTCTGACAGGTTACTTTCATCCGGTGTTTTCCCATCCTGTTGGCAACTTTCATATGTGACATCAATTTTCAGAAAAGGCGATAGACGCTGCGTCGAAAATTACAGGGACATTGCCATTTTATCTTCAATTTCAAAACTTTTTGAAAAAGTTGTACACAATAAACTTTCCCCACTAGCTGACTACCGTCTGAATGAACAACAGCATGGGTTTAGAAAAGGTCGCTCAACTATCACAAACTTGACAATCCTAGTTTCAGACGTTTTGTGTAAAATGAAGAAAGGCTATCAAATCGACGCAGTCTACACTGAATTTAGCAAAGCTTTTGTCAGAGTTGACCATTCTATATTGATCCTAAAGCTGCACTAATTCGGACTTGCTGGATCTTTACTAAGCTGGCTCAGTTCCTACCTCCACAATCAAAACCAACTCGTTAAATTTCAAGGAGTTTTATCAAAAAATATATATGTTTCTTCTGGTGTTCCACAAGGCCCACTTCTCTTTAACATATTCATCTCCGATCTATCTGACGTCCTGTCAAACATACCTCACCTACTTTATGCAGACGACCTCAAACTGTACCACACCATTGAATCTAAATCTGATGCATTTTTCCTTCAATCCAAGCTTGATTCTCTTGTTCAGTGGTGCAATATAAACAAGCTCTTGCTGAATATTGATAAGTGCGAAATTATAAATTTTAGCCGTAAATGCCCGGTTATGCAGAACACCTACTTTCTCGGCACCAACTTACTAGCTCGCGTTGATTGCGTTGTCGAATTCGGTGTTGTCATTCGTTTCACCTTGCACTCCGACAAAATTCTTTCTCGTGCGAATAAGCAGCTCGGCTTTATTAAACGACGAACCAAGGAGTTCAAAAACTTGTGGGCCCTAAAATCATTATACACTGCACTTGTACGCCCTCTTCTTGAATGCGCCTGTATTATTTGGAACCCAACCTTTGAATTTACAATGACGGACTCGAGTCCATTCAAAAACAATTTTTACTTTTCGCCTTAAGACTTCGAAAATTTACCCCCATATGAGCTTAGACTGGCTCATTTAAACTTAACTTCACTTGCATCTAGAAGAATGATGATATCGGCCTGCTTCACATTCATATTATATATTTATTCATTCACCAAAACAAGGTACAAAATCACATATAAAGAAAAAGATCAAATCAAGATAAAATGGAAACGTAAGTAAAGTAAAGGAAAAAGTAAAAACAAACAAGTTAAATAAGTAAAAAACAAATTAAAAAAGTAACAACGTGACGTCATTAGAGGCGTTATTAGTTGAATTCTTTAATGGTAGGTTTGTGATAAATATCCCCTTAAAGAACACCAGGTCCAATCGTTTACTAAAGGAATATCCACATTCCACCATATATGCAGCTAATGAGCCGGTGAATAGATGCTGCAGGGCCTTCAATGGCCTTAGCAACCTTTATTCCCCAAAGATTTCCAAACTATCCTTCAAATCTTCCCTTATCCAATTCATTTGTACACCATAATTTTTAAGCTTGTCTTTTAATTATCGTTTTCAATTGTTATTCTTTTATTTCATCGTTATTTTACTTATTGTGAATTTCAAAATTATTTGTTTTCTCAATTAGTTATTTATTTATGCGTTATTTGTTTGTATCTTACACTTTTTTACTAATGTTCGAAGAACATTAGTATTAAAATCGATTCGGCCAAAAATTCATATTTCTTTATATATATATATATATATGTACAAAAAATTTCAGTGAGATAATCTCGGGAACGCGCCATTCGATTGAGCTGAAACTTTCAGGATACATTGGTGTATATGCAGAATAGGTCCAGGTCTCTTTAAATGTCAGTTATTGTAAACCTTTTCGCGCCGGCGGGCATTTAAGTGATATTTTTAATATACCTATTATTTCGTGCACAAATGATTTTCGCAAAAATAAAGTTAATAAAATAAATTTCTAACGTGTTTTACATATGAATCGGATAATGCTTTGGAATATTTTAACCCTATGTGTGCGCTGGGTGCCTAAAAAGAGGACGGGAAAATTTGAAAATTTTTAAATTTCGATAACTTTTGACAGAGCTATTCAATCATTACCAAATTTTCAGGACATATTGATATTATTTAGTTGTAGATTTATGTGGCTTTTAATGAGCGTGCTGGCAACCCTGTAGCTAGGGCAGGCACTGAAAGTGAAAACCTCCAAATCATCGTCTCTCTTGAAAAAATGCAGTTTCTTCAAAAATAAGCCTTTCATATGTAAATCTTGTGCTTTGTTTACATAACCAAAAAAAAAAAAAAGATATGGTATAACGGGCACGCCTGGCAACCCTTGCCCAATTTACCTATATTTTTAGCATCAAAAACTTCTGTTCACGGAAACTCACGACCCGATGGGCAGAATTATTTGAAATTCACAGCATGTATTGACCTTAAATAGGACCAAGTCTGATAGAAGTGATTTTGAAATGCGGGCAATTCTGTGCCAGTGGTGCCATCTTGAAAAACCACTAAAAAAGATAACTGTTTTTAGCCCTATAAATTCTGATTGAATCGTTCGATTTTGACGAAACTTACACAATTGCTGGACCTTACTTTAAGCCACGTTTGGTATAAATTTGGTAAAAATTCGATTGGAGCTGCCAGCTATGATAATTTTGGTGTCTTCATTTTGAAAAAAAAAATTTGGAAGTAAAAACATTCAAACCATCGAATATTCAAAAAAATGTCCGTTTCTTACAATAAAACCAATCTGTATATAAATCTTATGTTTTATCTACACGTTCAAAATAAAACTTTGGAAATTTCATGTCGGACAAGAACGGTAGCCCTCTCCCAGTTAACCTATATTTTTAGCATCAAAAACTTCTGTTCACGGAAACTCACGAACCAATAATCAGATACAGCTAAAATTTACAGAATGCATTGGACTTAAGTAAGACCAGATTTGATAGAAGCGATTTTGAATTGTGGGCAACTCTGTGCCAGTGGTGCCATCTTGAAAAATTACAAAGAAAAAAAACTGCTTTTTGCCCTATGAAATGTGAATAAGTTACCAGATTTTCATGAAATTGACACAGAAGCTAAACCTAACTCTAATCTCTGTTTGGTGGAAATTTGGTTGAAAAATTTGATTGGTGCTACCTGCTATGGTAATTTTTGTGTCTTTGGTTTTGAAAATTCGCTCAGGAAAATAAAACTTTTTGTACTATAACTTCCAGTGCAGTCATGAAATCAATACGAATTTCATACAATTAATGAAACCTGTCATAAACATTATTCAGGCCAAATTTGGTTGAAAAGACACGATAGGGTTGCCAGCTATTGTTGGTTTTGTGTTTAATTGCAATATCTTTATTAAGCGGTTTTATCGTAGAATTTTCAAATGGTAATGATATTGTAGTGACAATAAACAGCAAATATTAAGCTTTCGATCATTTGAAAAAACTCGCTGCAGGTAACCCTAAATTTCTTTATACTCCTATAACTTCGAATGTAATTAAACAACGTGAAGCAGATTTGATATATTCTTGGATTTGATACTGGCGAAAGGTTGCCAGCACGAGTCGGTTGTGCTACTTTTGTATCAATAAATGCTTACAGTTAGTATACATACCGGAAACATTTACAATGAAAATAAATAACCGATGTTACAATTCGCAAAGTTCTGCAAATTTTTCGGATCGCAGCCCCAAACACCAACTTCAGTTACAGTGCTGCAGGCACTGAGCATTTTCTTCATTGATGTTATATGAGATGCTGCTTTCAAAATTATGTGAAATAAGCAACTGATAACGAATATAATTAACCCGTGTTTTGCTCTCATAAACGTTGAAATTCATGCCAGTGGTAATATCTGAAACCTTGCACCATATGAGTTATAATGCATTCTTAAGACGAAAGTAAAACGTGGCATTTGAAACAGTTTGGCCGTAATAAGCAGCACATGTGGTGGAATATGCACTCAAAACCTGCACGATTCTTCTACTGTTCTTCGAACATTAGTGTTTCTAGCGGTTCAGTTGCGCTAGAGTTTTTTATTATTAGTGTTGTATTCATTTGTAGTTTAAAAAAAAAAATAGTTTGTTATTTCAAATTTATTGAATTTATGCCTTGTTTGGCTAATAAATAAAATAAAATAAAATATTATATGTAGTTACTATTCTACCGAATATGTATTGCTAGTCAAACAGAGACTATGAGTTTAAAGCTACTGGGTTTACGTAAGTTGGATGAATAAAGGTCCAACCAGTCATGAGTCTTGTTAGGCGGCGAAGTATATTCGCTATGCCATCCAAAGCATAAGCTGCTTCCGAATTCAAATTTCCGAACTGCCAGAAAAGGGGCCTGCACATTTGGCAATTTTTTGCTCAATCATTGTTATGAGCTGTCTGTGGTGGTGAGATCAAATTTTGGAAACAACATTTTCCTTCGGAAGCCAGGTGGTTTTAGTGTTTTATGGATTTCAACGTTAAAGCTCTTTTGAAATTGGCTGTATTCATAGGCGCGCCGTAGGGGGGGCCAGGGGGGGCCGGGACCCCCCCAGACCCTAGGTTGGCCCCTCCCAGAAAAATAATATTTCCAACAGCAGACACTTAAGTTTGCACCTCTTAGGTTTTTGTGGTTACAGCAAGAGCTGTGTAGTGCAGCAGTGTAAGCCTATACCAACTTACACTACTTATAACATAGAGACTGTGTTACTTGCGGTATTAATTACGATGTTATGGGACTTATTTCGAGAAATGGACGGCAATATTTAATTTCGACAAGTTAAACGTTAAGAAAAAGACGAAAACCACCTCGCCAATCATCCTTTTTTTATTCAGATTATCTGTTCATTCCTACTAGGCAATATACAGGTATTTAGGTAAGAACACTTTTATAAACTAGCGTTTTATGCAATTATGTTTTTTCACATAACATAGTCTAAGTATTAAAATGGTAGGCGATAAGGTAATTAATGTAGAATACAATTTTCGAAGTCATTTGGAGAATAAAAATGGCATCCCTGCCACTTTTATGCTATCTGTGACCTATTTGGTTTACACTCAGGTTAAATGTGTGTGAATTTTATTATAATTTGATAACTGCATCGGAAGTTAAAAGGCATATCATTTCAATTTCACCGAACGTTTTTTCATAGTGACACAGCAACCACATGGTTCTTCTTATCATATTCATTAAACTTTTGTCAGACCTATATCTACTCAAGACCACTATATCCTACGAATGTTATCTGGTCGCGAGATACCGTAAATGCAAGTTCCAGGTGCTAAAAATATAAATAATTCGGTGCATTTTTGTGCGATTGGGAATTTTACAAGTTTAGATTTGACTGTATAAATATACTCGTAGTATCAAATTCATCAATCATTTGCATTTTATTCTAACAGCCGTATGAAAGATTTGTGTTTACGTACTTATGGTAGCTGCAAGATTGCCCAGACATTATTTAAAAACGACAAAAACTTATTTTTTATGCCCATTGATGAGTCTTGTCAATTTTGTGATGATCTGATGACTCGGTGTGAGGTTATCACAATGTGAAATTTTCCATAGAGTTTCTATTGTCGCCAAAAATACACCAAAATTTCAGCTCGACCAAACTTCGCGATCCGGATAGTAAAGTTCATGCACAATGAGAAAACTCTAATACTACTTGGAAGACAGTAAATGATATGGTGCTTGAACAGTCTTGGAATATTGTGGAGAAGGTTATCGACCTTACGACGTGTCTCAGTCGCCAAAGACGTGCTTTCAGAGGACATGATGAAAGAGGTGCCAGTGATAACCGTGATTTTTTTTGGAATTTTGTTCATTATTAATAAATAATTTTAAAAACAAGATTGCGAACTACTGTAGTGGCGAAATACTAAATGAATTGATGAAAATAATTGCTGAAATCATTCGCGAGGATAATACAGCTAAAATAAAAGATTGCGGATTGATATCCATTATGGCAGGCGCAACAAGGAACCACAGAAGGAACAACTATCCGTAGTTGTCAGATTTGCTAAGGAGCTAGCAGTCGAAGAAAGGTTCTCAAGCTTTGTAGACTGTTCAGGAGCCAGAAATATCTCGCATTTAGCAGATATAATTTTGAACCCTTCCCGAATTGCCTTTTGTTGGACAGTCTTATGATGGTGCTTGTGTCATGTCAGGACAAAAAAGTCGTGTACAAATCTAAATTAAGATGAAATTTGTACACTGTCTAGCTCATAAAATTATCCTGGTGGTGATGGACACATTTTTCACAATCGACACGTGTACATCCTTTTCAATGCAACCTAATCACTTTACCTACACTTTTCGAAGCCATCACAACACGAATTGTTGAAGCAACTTGAAGAGGCAGTTGGTCTAAACACAAGGCGTGGAATGAGAAGTTTAAGCTCGACTCGTTAGTCAATGAGATTTCGCAATTGCAAATATGTGGTCGATAGCTATGGGACTTTGAAAGAGGCTTTAGAAAAAGAAATGAGCGAGGGAAAATACAACGACTCAGTTTATTTATTGGGGATCTTTCATTCAATCAGTAATCCTAAATTTGGCTCAAAAAGAGTAAGTTACAGCACTTTTCATCTTGCCAAATTGTTTCCGGTTTTTCTAGGTAACAAGTGTTTGAAGCAAGAGATCAATTTCTTCCTTCTAAGCTTAATATATTCCAATTTTTTTAAAAATATTTTGAAACTAAGCTATCCTCTTCTTCAAGTATAAGTTGAAATATATTTAGCTTATAAACGAAAAAATATTCTTACATTTCTAATTATTTCCATTCTATTCCCGTATAATTCATACAAGCTTTCTTTCTTAGCGGTCATTAATAATTCATGTGTAGTTCATACCTACCATTCACATTATATGCATGGGGTAGTAGCTCATACGTATTCACAGACAAGAAGTTTATTTGATAATACATTTTGCATTAGCAAATAACAAAGAATAAATCAACAAATATATAATGTATTAGTAAATTATATAAGTTGTATAAACAGTACTTGTACAAATAAAAAAAAATCATCGCATGTCTTGAACCTTTCAGTCCCTGGCCCCTGCCAGATTTTAGGCCACGGCCCGCCTATGGCTGTATTCCGTTTGCAGTTTAGAACTGTGGTGAAAAATTGAATATCCAATTACCCTTGAAATATCGATATTTGTCAGAAAATTAAATATAATATTCAAAAGGATAGCATAGGTTTTTTATTAAAATAAATTTTAAAATGTTTGGAATTTTTAGTGAATGATTCATTTGCTGCTCAACTGAAAATTTCTGGTTGATTTTTAAGGCTGACTCGAATTTTGTGCGATTCACCTTTTCATTTCGCAATATATGTGATACATTTTTGCTTAACAGTTTTTGGCAATGTTAACAAAAGTAACTTTTCTCATACCCACCTTTTGCAGCAGAGTGTATAGCCTTTGCTTGAAGCCAATCAAACTGTGTTAGCTAGATTTTCCGACACTTTTGATTCTGTCTTTGATTTTCAATATAAATTGGGGTGGCTTCGCAATTGGATCCTGAGCTAGAGTCGTGCGTATCCAACTCTATGCTTATCCTCGTATAATTGGTCACACTACCTTTCATATTTATCGCAGGTGTGAACCCTTGAGTTCTATTCTTATCCAATTTCATCGAAAACTGTAAAACTAAACTTTTAACTAAATCTACCTTAAATTTATCTGATAAACCAACCGTTCCATTTCTTTGTTAGAACTGTGTTTGGTGCAAGAAAATATAATTACCAGCATGATGGAAAAAATGACTTGTGTTATAAAACTGAAAATTAAAGCATTTTATCTCAAGTCTGTGATGATAATCTTTTCAAATTACCGTTAATATAATTGAAGAAATGCCGAAACAAAATTAGAGACATAAGCTATATAGATAAAAGAAAAATTCAAATCACTTCGCTATGTCTATGCCAAAACCCTCTACCTCACCCTGCCACTACGCGCGGTAGCAAACGGCTCCAAAAAGCAATTGCTTTTGCACCGTGGGTCGATTTCCTCAAAATTAATAATGTAAATTAAGAGCAGTTCACGCGGCAGTAAAACCAAATTCTTCGAGTCTTCTTCTTTGAAATAGAGAGGACGCCAAAAATGTTCACGTCGAAATTGTGTTTCTACATGTTCTAACCAACAATATTTGAAATTTGGTATTTGAAAATAGTATGTGTATGAAAAGTGTTCCCAATGAAAAGGGAGTACTTTGCAAGTGAAGGGAGTACAGTAGTACGGTAACTAAAAACGGAGTACAAATACTCCGATCGGAGTACAACGACAGCACTGATTAGGTTGGCCAGACCATTCAACCTAATTCAATCAGATTTACTTCAACCTAGTGGTGATGCCAACCTATGGTAGGTATCACCGCTAGCGGTGCGGCAAAATTAGAAATTTGGCAAATTCTGCCGCTGCCGCAAATTCTGCCGCTGCCGCAAATTCGGCCGCAGCCATTGTGCGCGTTACCATACAAAACAGTGCATTCTAATTTTTTGACTGCGCTTTGCCGCAGCCCACTGTTTTGCCACAGCGGAAAACGCTGTATTCTGAACAAAATAGCGTCATGCAACGTAATATAAAGGCTTCACAGCATAACATGAATATGAATTATATCGAACAGCAAACCGAACACAATTTTGCCATGTATCATATGAAACTTCTATGATAGAATAGGAGTATGAGTATGAGGAGTATGAAAAATCAACAGTTTTTCTTAGTTTTGCCATCAACTAGGGCTATAGTTAAAACAACCATAAGAAAATGGTTGATTACTTTTATGCACCATAACGCGTGGTTGATAAACAATTTCATTCGGAGCATGAAAAACGTCCAAATGTTGAAACTATTCTACTTTGCGTAGAATAATTCCAAAGACTTTGCTCGCTGAATTACGTTTGTTGAAATCAACTATTGCGAAGTAGTTTAAGTACCATAAAAACTGTTGATAATTCGAAACGTTGAAGTTTTGAGTGAATTGATGAATATTTTCTATTTATCAACTAATTTTCGTGGTTATGAAACAATTAAAACAGTTGATTTAATGAACGTTGCGATATTTTTTGTATAACCAGAGCCAACTACTTTTATATCGTTAAATTAACTATATTAACATAGTAAAAATAACTATTTTCCTTAGTTCATTTAACGATTTTGAATGAATCGTTGCAATACTATTAAAAATAGTTGAATCAACCAAGAGTTTTTCTTTCAGTGTAGGATTGCAATCTGCCGCTCAACGTTACGACTGACTCCTTGAAATGTAATTACTTACCATGGTCGGGCTATGTTTAGTGCCGAACAGAAGCATTCCTTGGTCTTGTGAGCCATTGATACGTTGAAGCCCAGCGTGGAGGACGCTAAGTTCTAGGTGTGTCTATTGCAGTGCTGCCAGATAGGAGCTGCGACTTACCCCCAGACAATTCCTATTTATCCCTAAAATTACACTAAGTAGCCACAGTGACGTCATTTCCGAGAAATTAATCGGCATTCTCAAAAACGAGGTTATTTAAATGTAGATTTTTATATGTGTAGGACTGCCGTCACATTAAGCAATCCGCATGTACAACAAAAATGGTGCTATTTGATAATTGCACTGTCGAGGTTAAATTTGAAAATAATTCGGATAAATAAATTACCTTCGATGACTGATTCTCGTTTCCAAGAACTCGCAGAAACGAATATGACTTATTCATATATTTTGGGATAACCCCGTGTTAAGTGCAATATACATAAAACAACGATAGAGCGAGAGCGGTTAAATGACCATGGATCATGGATTTGACGACAGCGCATTGTGAATAGTACTTACGAAAAATGCAAGCGGTCACTCAGCTGAATAGATAGAGATAGAGGGTACGGCAATCGCGGCCTCTGTCGTCAATGAAACAGCATCACCAATATCCGCTTATTGGAATGATTGAAGATTAATATTTTGTATTTTGCATTTTCTTATATATATTATTTATTGAAACATCCGTTCCGGAAAAATGCATTATCAAATTTCAGAATGCCCTAAGCAAAACGCTGAGGAAATAAAGTAAGATGCTTAGTACAACCCACGTGTTTCAGCTCTTGTAGAAGGCGAAGCCAATTTAGGAGTAACTCTTATACACTGCAAAATGCAAAGGACATCTAGTTGGATAGGCATGAAATCAGGTATGACTGCTGATTTAAGCAAATGAAGGATCCGGAACGGTACCCAAACTGGTGATAGAGTGGGGGGGAGGGGGGTTCAGTTCTGGAAACACATAAGGGGTCGACACTCAGATCTTCAAGGGGACAGCGCTTGGAAGAGAGAAGCTCTCACATCCTAGCGGCCTCAAACGTTCTGATCTAGCGCCATAATGAACCTAAGTATGGGGGTTGGCAAGGCACTTGATGGAATGACACAGAGCTTCTATAGGTTTAAGATGGCCGAGAATGTGGATAAAAATGTCCTTTAGTAAAAAGTTTTCTAGGCAGTGAAAGTGAAGCGGAAACCTCACTTGGGACAGATATTGTGGTGGATTGAAGAAGCAACATTTTCATGGTAGATGATCTGCGTGGACCTAGTGGGCAGACTATCTTGGTCCTTGCAAGAAAGCGTTATACTTTGGCGGTGATAAATAACGCCACTAAGATCCCACTAATATTTTAATTGAAGCAGAAAACGGGGTTCAATGTGGCTCGCACCCTCAAATAGCACGCTTGATACGGAAATCATTAATTACCTGTTGGAATTGATGGGTTGATGCCATATTCTTTACCAAATAATCGTCGGATAACTATCTAAAAGTATAATTAAGCCATTATATTGTCAAAGTGGCCACGCAGTTTATCCTTCAACAGTAAACACAAGCCTCTGAAATTTTCACAAAGCTGCGGAATCTTAAAAGTCGTAAAACTTGAAGCGGCCACCACCAAAGTTTAACGAAGTACATATACATTTAAACCTCTTCAAAATGAAGCCTGAAGAGATACACAAGCAGCTACCATCCAGTGACCACCGAAATCAAAAATGCAATGCTTTGGAGTCTTTGAGATTCGGAAAACAGTACAGGCCTGGGCAATTCCGCTGCAGTGGAGCTGAAAAAAAAGAAAACTCGAGGTTTCGAGCAAAGAAAATGACCAACTCCGCGGCTTTTGTTTTGAAAATGGAGTAGAAGTGAGATTGAGCTGTTAGCGCGTAGGATGACTATTACTAGTTTCCTTTTTCGGAATTGATGGACGACAACTGATATGGACAAGGGATTGGTTAGAGAGCTCTAGATGCGAAATTTGCGATTTGAGACAACAAGTGTCAAATTGAGACTGAAGCAGTGCGCTCTTGGCAGTGTTTTCCTAGCAATTGAAACTTTGACACAATAGAAACGAAGATCATTAGCAAAAGCACCTCCATCAATAGGGATAGATAGTAGGATTTCAAAATCATCGACCATTGAAGAAATAGTTCCGCGTCAAGATCGATCGACAAGGGGCGAATCTACCAGAAAAATAAAATTATGTTAAGGTACGGTGATATTAATCTGTATTAAAGTATAGAAGGTTTAATTTTATAAATGGCCATGTCATTGATAATATACGTAACGCAAAAACGTATACACAATACATTATAAAACGAATCAGCACCCAAAAGTCGAAGCATAAGTAATATATTGAGTTTTGCATTTGATGGTAGTTTGTTATTAAAGAGACGCTGTATCGAAAATGTTCCTTGAACCATCTTTCCAGTTAACTAAAACTACGATCAACTTACGCGGTAAATTTTCATTTCGTGGTCAGTAGGCAGTCTGGGGTAGAAACGAGTGCCGCACGAATCAAAACTTCTCAAATGCTCTCAAAGAAGGCGGTTTGTTCGGCACAGGGCAAGTACAGTGCTTTTTCCTCTATCAATTCCGATCCAGTCGCCAAATTTTAACAAAATTCATACAGTAGCCAAATTCATACAGTAGCCAAACCTTACTCTAGACCATGTTTGACAGAAATTTGGCTGAAAACTCAGGTTGGAACTGTCAGCTATGGTGAATTTTGTCTCATGAATTTTGAACATTCACTCAGCAGAATAATTAGCCTATAATTTTCAGTGCTGTCATGAAATCAAAAATTCATACAGTAAATGAGCCATACATCAAGTAGAGTTTTGTAAAAATGAAGTTGGAAAATTACGAAAGGTCAGCTATGGTAGTTTTTGTATTTTGTTTTGTATTTTCCGTAGTAAGCTCTTGAGTCAATAAATGTTCCAATGGTTATGATCTTATAATGACAATAAGCAATAAATACTGAAATTTTCAAAACTTGAATTCTTTTCCGGCTGGAAGCCCTAAAGTTCTTTATACCACCATTAAAACTTCCAGTGCAGTCATCGGATCGAAACCAAGTTCGCAACGTATGTCGGCTTTAACATGAAGCAGATTTAGTATACTTTTGGTTATGGTGCCAACTAATGGTTACTAGTACTAGGTACTTTTGCTGTTTCAGTATCAACAGACGTTACCATCAAATAATCATATGGAAAACATTTACAATGAAAATATATAACCAATGTTTAAATTTTCCTAAATCTGGAAATTTTTCGAATAGCAACCGCAAACATCTTTCTATCCCAATAACTTTCGATGAAGTCATTATCGACGGTTTTTCTTATCAAGAAGCACGTATGGTAGAATATGCACGCAAAATTTGCACGATGTCCCTATTTTTTCGAACATTAGTGTTTTTAGCGGCTCTGAGCTCCCAAATCGAGCTAGATCTATCTAAATCTTAGAACACTACCATTTTCGCTAAAGCACTTGTGCATTTGCTTACCACCAATATAAGGTCTAACCATTATTCGTTTGAAGGAAAGAAGCCTTTCTTTTTTCGTTCAGGTAATATTATCGATTAAAGAATTAATATCAAGTTGCTTTCAGCTCTCCACCTCATTCTTGTAGCCGGAGCTCAGACCCTTACAGCTTTAGAAAATTTGGTTTCTTCTGGTTTCGATATAAAGAAACAAGCTGACATTTTGTGCCTGAAATGTTTACAAGCATTTGGTTACGTTAGCCATATGCATCTTTTTTTATAGCTTTAAAGCTTTCGTATAAGTAAGTGTCTATTATCTTGGTTTGGTTGTCCCGTGGATATGTATTCAACCTTTCCTTCAGCATTCTGTCCTTCTCCCGGTGTTCCGCAGAGTTCGATTCTGGGACCACTTTTATTCTTTGTATTTATTAATGACAATCTCTCTCTGTTCGATCGATTTGCTTTTCAGTCCGTTTGCTGATGATTTCACATTGTTCAAAATGATTGAGTTTTTAATCGATTGTCGTGAATTTCAGAACAATATGTATGGCCTAGGTGATTGGTGCGCAACGATTTCTCTTATTATGATCATATCTAAATGTCATCAACATTTTTCATTCCAGTGGGCCAGCCTCAAGTTCAACTTCTTGAATATGCCGATGATTGGCTCCTATTCACCTCGAGAAAAAACCCGCTCAAAGAAACGAAGAGCCTGGAATACTATTTGGCAGAATTAAATCTTTGCTTTGACAAATAGGGCATCAAATTAAATAGTAGTAAGACACAGCTTTGTGTATTTCACAATCCTTCTAAGTATCGGGGATAGCAAACTATTAGCAACAAGACCAAAAAACTCACTGTCTCGTTCGTAGCCTCTAAGATTACTCCTATCTCGGTGTTGACTTCCATGAATTCCTGAGGTTTAATAGTTATGTGTGGTGTAAAAGTAAAGCTGCTTAATTTGCGTTTCAATGCATCATACCTCTTTTAACTAAAAAAATGGGCATGACCACCAGAGTTAAGTCCATTTGCTATCAGACTCTCATCCGACCTGTCTTGACTTATGCATCTCCATCCTGGATTCATCATCATTATCACCATTGGCTCTACAACCGGGGTCCTGTCCTGGCTTCCGTCAACAGTTTTTTCCATCGGCCCCATCGCGAGCCGATGTCATCCAATTTGGGACCCCTAAAATCCGAGCGCCCTTATTAACGCCATCCCTTCAGAGCCCTGGTCAACGCCATCCCTCCAGCGCAGACAAGGTCTCCACGTTGTTGTCTGCCGTAAAATTTGCCGCAAAGCGTTTTTCGAGCTGGATCCTCCTCGTTTATTCAAGCTAGGTGTCCTGCCCACCGGAGCCTACTAAGCTTTATTCTCGTAACTATATCTGCTTCTAGGTAGATAGCGTACAACTATGGCTGTAGCATCTCCGGAATCGACCTTTTTCACAAATGGGGCCAACGATTCTCCGTATGACTTTCCTCTCGAACGCGGCTAAGAGATCTGAGTTCCTTTTGCTGAGCACCAAAGTCTAGGATGTATACGTGAGTACTGGCAGGACTATGGTCTTGTACAGCGGGAGCTTTGATCTTCGAGTGAGTGTTCGAAATTTGAAGAACCCTGGCAGACTGTAGTAGGCTTTGTTGGATCTGAACAGCCGCCCGCGTATTTTTTCTTCCATGTTGTTATCGGCTGCTAAAGTTGGCCCAAGGAACTTGAATGATGGCACTACTTAATATTCATGCTCAACTATCCTGAAGGTTTGACCAACTCTAGGTGTTCTTCTTGCAGATGCTGCCAATATATACTTAGTCTTTCCTTCATTTGTGTGCAGCCCCAGTTTTTGTTCCGCTCACTCGATCTGGATGAAGGATTCTCGTACAGCTAGTTCCAATCTTTCATTTATGTCTATATAATCTGCACAAGCCAGTATCTGGTAGGACTTGGTGACGATAGTTCCTCTCGTTGACGTGCTAGAGTCTCGGATTACTTTCTCCGACGCAAGGTTGAAAAAGAGGCAGGCCAGACCATCCTCTTGTCGGAGCCCATTGAAGATGTTGAATGACCTAAATATATGGTACAGTGGAATGTTGATACATTTTTCCATCGCCTGCCTGAGAATAAAGATCTGATCAATTGTTGATTTGCCTCGGATGAAGCCACATTGATATTGTCCGATGATGGCTTTAGCGAATGGGGTTATCCGTTCCTGCAGCCTAGAGGAAGTATCTTATAGCAGGTACTCAACAATTTTATACCCTTATAGTTGCTCCACATCGTTACATCTCCTTTCTTTAAGTATGGGCCATATTATTCCTTTCCGCCAGTTTTCTGGCATCTCTTCACGCTCCCATACGTGCAATATGACTTCATGAATTGCTTGGTGTAATGTAGGGCCTCTATATTTAATCAGCTCAGCAGGGATGGCAAAAAGGCAGTTGCTTGTGGCCCCCACGAGGAGTTTAAATTCAGGCTTTCCTCAGCCGATATAGTTGTAGTACGTGCATATATTCATGTACTTACATGTTATCATATTTCCTCTATCCGACCTATGGTCAGGCTGCCCATCCTGGATTATCTGTTCCAAAGCTATCATGGCAGAAGCGGAGGTATTCGAAAGGAGAATCCTCCGCTACTGTACTGGTAGGTGCTACAACTCGGTAACTAAAAGGTGGCCGAAGAACATTCTCCTCTATGAGGTTTCGGGACTGAAGCCACTTAGGGACCGGGTTGTTTAACGACAAGATTCTACGAACAGACAGACAGACATGAGAACGGACTGATTCGGTCACTTGGTCGTACAGGTAGCTCTAATTAGCCATTTAAGCGCCCCGCAAAGATATCCTGTTAACGACAGTAATTTTTTTTTATTGTAAATTTTACTTTAGTTAGGGTAAGAGTGTACAAAAATAAAATACTAAAAATAAAGTCTTTTATTCAATCATAACTTGCTGTTTACTTAATCTGTTTTTCGATCTGTTTTTCCTATTGCTGAATATGGGAAACTATTTTAAGTGATCTTCAATCCGATACTTAAGTTTCATCTGCATATTGCGCCAATAACGTTGAAAGTTGTTCGTTGAAGTTGTTCGGTTTTTGCTCATCACCTTTTCCCAAAATCGACCACTTATGTACCTCTGTTTTGTTCTTTAGTTTGTAGTATCTTTAACGTGCCATGTTTGTTCCTCTCACTATGAATGCTTGAGTGATTTTTATTGCTTTTTACGCTTTTTATTGGATAGACTTATTTGAGATTAGAGTGTTGTCATCCTAAGACTAGTTTTTCCTTTAGAAGCTATTTATATATATATATATATATATATATATATATATATATATATATATATATATGTATATATATATATAAATATATATTATATATATATATATATATATATATATATATATATATATATATATATATATATATATATATATATATATATATATATATACATATATATACATATATATATATTCATGTGTACATTTTAATTTATTGACTGATATCGCATTTGTAGGATAATCTGCCCTCTTTTTTGGTTTCTATCGATTCAATATTAATGAAACTTCGGTATCTTCCTTAAAATGCTTATTTTAAAAGTATTGATTTCAATTAATTACCTGCTAATCATCTACTAATTACTTAAATAATTACTTAAATTTAAACCTTATAAATTTATAACATTTGCTTTACACTCTGTTCTTCACCATAAAATGTCTGTTCAAATCAACCTGAACAATGATGATGCAGAGTTACCATGGCTGTGTTTAGTCGTCTATTCATCGGAGTTTTCCATATGTTCAGCCTATCGTACCCATCTAGTTTTCATATCTGTTGTACCTCGATGATCGCCTAAATGCTATCCCATGTAATGTTGTGCTCCTTTTCCAGGATGTGTTTCGCCATTGCTGATCGTACTAACATTGTGTTCCTTTCCCTCGCTGAAGCTGCTTCCCGATAATGTTCCATTAGTTCACACCAAATAACCGTTTCGTTTGACCAATGTATACTTTATCGTATTTTGGGCAAGCTATTCTGTATATTTCTAATTTTTCCTTTGTATCTTTTTTGATCATTAAGCACCTAAGTTTTTGGCCCTACTGGTTGGAACTGCTTTTATATTAAAGCGCTCAATAGGCTCTCCAACTTTTTTGAAAATTGACGAAAATATTTTTGAACCTCTTATGGCTTTTTTTTGTGGCGAGTGTCATTGACGGATCACGCTCTATTTTGTTTTTCTGCTCTTTGATAAGAGTTCCAATTATTTTACCGCCAAGTTCATTTATGCTCGAGTTGTGTTTCTTCTCCGACTTTAAATTAAATAAATAATTTTAAGCCCACTTGACTGATAGAAACACGAGTTCTTTTGAATCAAACGTTATTCCGTTAATTCTTGACAAAAACGGACTTGCTTTACTAGGTGAAGGGCTTTATATACGATATGATCATGGGATCTTATCAGATCTTTTCCCATGGTGTGAATGCTGACCGATGCACATCTCTTGCATCTTGTGTGGGATCTAATTTTTATTGCTTCTCGTGAATTTTAATTAAAAGATTTTTGATGACGGGAAGCGGATGCAATATAGACATAATGATCTGGATATTACTTTGATTGTTGAGATAAGGAATTGAATTTGGTAGTGATATGTTCGTGTGAGGGATTATGCGAGTGTGTAATTCTCGTGGTATTTTTAGTATATTCCCTCGCGCAAAACAAATTATTTGAATTTCAAAACCAAGTTTTCATTTAATTTCTATATATTTTTTAATTTATTGACTGATATCGATATTTTGTAGGTAAACTGCCCTTTTCTTCAGGGATTGATTTTCGCACTTGAATTTCCGTGTTAGAAATTGCTGTATATTATGATTTGGCTCTAGCATCTGAAAATAGTCGTTATTGAATAAACGATTTGGATCTTTTAATTCACAAATCAGTAATTGCTAGGATTTTGAACTTGACATAGATTGTTCTTTACTTTCGATCGTATTGTGTAGCATTCGTAAAAAAAATATTGCTTAAAATGACATTTGAAACCGAAAGCGAAATTAAAAGCAAAATTCAGGACTCCGTATTTCTAGTGGGTCCAATTTCTCACAGTTGAACAATTTTCCGCTCTTCCTCTCCCACATTACCATAAATTGACTTATTATCAGAACGCGAATTAATTAATTCACTTGAATACTTAATTTTCTGTACTTTACTCACTGCAGTAAACGAACTGCTCATATTGCTGCTACTTCTTCATTCCGTATTCGAGATCGTCACTTCTCATCATTCACCAGGCACTCGGAGAACATTAATTTATCTACGAAAATTCAAATTGAGTGGATTCGCGTGCAATAATTTAATTTGCAAAACAATATCGAGGTTCATTGAATTTTGTCAGGAACTTTTTGACTGACTGAACTGTTGCCAAAACTTCCAAACGGTCTCCATTCGAATTTCGAAGTTTTGTTTCCCGGACTCGAAATGATGAGTGAAATAGCAAGCAATTATGAATGATAATACTTAATTTCAACGTTAACCCTGGAACGGTTTGCTGTCGGTATCTGATGAATATTCTATCGGCATGGCGTGCTTGTAGTATTGTTCGTTTGTAGGCATGGTTCATTCTAAATTGTTGCGATGATCAAAAGTATTAAGGAAAAGTTCAAGAGAAGTGTAAATTTGAGGTACTGGTGTTTCTACAATTGAATAATTAATTTGACTCTGCTAAGATAAATGAATGTCTGTCTATTTAACAAGGTGTAATTAAGAGATTTGTTTGATTGCTTTCATCGTAAACGAGTGCGTTAAAAATGAGTTGAAATTCGTTTGGAATACATTACAAATCAATGTACAGAAGATTTAAACTTGATGAAACAATCAAAAACGTAAGATTCTTGTAACTGCACACGTCTTATCCTGATTTCAAACAGCCAATAATCGACAACTCTTTGATTATTTCCTTCAAAACTATCTAGAAAGAATTCGATTAGATTTAATTGAAATGCTTGTGTATCCTTTGTGCCGGACAATTGTGCTCAAATGCTCGTTTACTGCAGCAAAGAAAGTTTCTCCTGATTCGTTGCTGCTACTTCTACTGCATCCTTGACGCGACAGCACTTGAATATCGCTACAGCAAACGACCAGAAACCGAAAAAGGATACACATTCTTTCAACACAAACAAAAGACTGTTTCACGTGAAGAATTTTAATTGAGAGTTACCCTATCTTTGCCCCGAGGATTCTAACTCAATAAAATTACTTGAATCTTGCAAACGGTTCGCACTGTGTAACTTGAAAAGATAGAATGGAACGGAATGAATGAAAGATGGCAAAACTTGAGAGATGATGAGAGAAAGTACTTTGAAATTGTTATAAAATTATAATCATTCTTTGACTTTTGACCTGTTATGATGATGACAACGTTGAATTCACAGAGATGATGACAAAGTTGCAGAAGTTCCGTTGCATTTTTCACGGTTTTTCTCTAGCACTCTGCTCCGCTCAGTCGCAATAAATAAGGAAAAGTGAGCATATTATGTTCGAGATTGCGGTCACAAGTAGGTCATGAGCTTAAGTCTCATTAAAGAACGGAGTCATCTCATTAGAGGTACGAAAAGTGCAATTATATTCATAAAAAGTGACTAGCAGTGTAAAATACTCTAAGTATGCAAACAAGAGCAACAGAACTTATGTCGCTGTGCAATTTTATGGCAAAATTTAATGAATAAAAACTTCACCCGATTCAGCGATTTTAGTTGAAAAACTGTGCAAAAAAAAGCTAACCATTAGACGTTAGAGTGCGGTAAGCTTAAATAAGATGGCAGAAATGAAACTAACTGTCGTATTCCCCAGGAAATTAGCCAGTAGTTTATTTTATACAATGAATTTCGCTTGATTTTGCCCATTAGTGCTCAGTAACTACTGTAGTGTTTATGCCAGATTAAAATAAACATAGTATGGAAAAATTCAAGTGCATGAAAAACGACAATAACATTGATTTTTATGGATAAGTAAACGGAATATGTCGATTTCGAATACAATTTCTACCAAACGTACACTTGATTGCAATTAACCGGCATTGAAGGTCATGTGGTGAACATTTTCTCCAGGATTGCGATCGGAAGGGTTGAAAAATCAAGGCTCATTTTCTATGTAGACTGGTTGTAAATAATACTGGCAGCATCTAATAGTGCAAAAAAGATGAAAATTTCCAATGCAGACAACACTCCTGTAGCTATAAGATTACTGCAGCTGCAGCAGATCAGGAACAGCTCATTCTTCGAATTTCGTTTTTATCGGAGGTAATAGACGCACAAATTTACAAAGCTAGGAAAATTCAAACATTTGCCACTTAATTTCCTTGTAAGTAGTTAGGGCTGGAGTAAGCTTCACTTCCACATGGTTCTTCCAGACAAGTTTTTTGAGCAAGAAATTTTTCTTTATTTTTGTTTGTTTTTTTGGGAGCGGTTGTCAAAAACCTTCAATATGTATCTTGCGAACGATACAAGATTATGTGAGGTTCATACTCACTAAAAGCATCACCCGCCGGCCAATGAAGTACGAGCCGGAATTGCTTTCGCATTACTTCAACTCGGCCGTACTACTTCCAGCTATCAGGTGTCTCATTGGCTTACTTCCGTTCTGGCAGGCTTTCAGGAGTCTATGAGACATCCTTCTTCTTTTTTTAAACGCAATACCAGCTCCACATATGATGACACAGCTGACCAGGCGTATTTCAACTGCAGCATCATCCCCACGATTGACTCCGGCGTCACAGGGCCAAGTGCAAAGAGAAGCATGTGTCGCTCCCTTCTATAACGGGAGCAATGGAAAAAGGTACGCAGAGCGTATAGCTTTCCTTAGAAGAATACTTACAAAACTCCGTCCTGACTTGCCCATTCTGTGAAGGTATTTCCTGAAGTAGCCGTGGCCCGACAGAAACTGGCACAGGTAGAAATTTATTTCATCGTGGTCGCGATTAAGCCAAAGTTTTAAGGCGCGAATTAGTCTAATCGTCCATACTCCCTTCGAGCTCGTTGCCCAACGCTCCTCCCAAAGCTCAAGCGTTCGCACTCGTGTTTGAGCAGCCAAAATTTCTCTTTCCACTTCTACTCTGTTCAGAAACACCTCTCTGCGTTTGCTTGCGAGTAGGTGAATTCGGATTACTCCCGCTATCACTAACACGGCGTTTCCTGAAACTTTTCTGTAGCTGCTTGCAATTCGCTGTGCTCCCCTACGCTGGGCGCTCACCATCATAGCTCGATACTTCTCAAACCTTAACGCAGTGACCCATATTTCAGCACCATACAGCAGCATTGAATGAGCCACCGGCATATAGCTAATGTTTACTCGCATTAGGACCGTGATCGTTTGCTATGGGTCTCCCAAGCGAGATAATTGCTAGAAGCGCCCTATCAGATACTTTTCGGATGTGCTTTCCATAAGCCAGCTTCGAGTCCAACATCACTCCAAGATACTTAGCCGATTTTCTGGTCTCAAGTACTTCAGAGCCAACCGTCATGGATATAATGGTTGGTATCCTCCTCTTCGTCAGTATGACAATCTCAGTTTTAGCGATCGCCAACTGGAGACCATGGCTTTCTATCCAGTCTCCAACCCTTCTCATTACTTGATTGAGTTTGAGTTGGGCGAAGTGAGGATTTACCAAACATGCAGAGAGGTACCAAACATGCAGAGAGGTTTGGACGCTGTACCAAAGTACCAAACATGCAGAGAGGTTTGGACGCTGATGGTTTATTAGGATCTCCCTTTCACTTTGCGATTAGGGTAAGTCACGCCACTTTCCAGGGTGACGGAAAGATACCCGCTAGTAAGCATTCATTATACATACGTAGTATTGTTGACGGGTATCTCTCCACCACTACTTTCAGAACTTCTACTGAAATATTGTCCGGTCCTGGGGCTTTTCGGTTTTTCATTCTGACATTCTCGCTTCGTAGTTCTTCTTCAGTGAACAAAGGGATATCTTCCTGGCAAACTGTGTGGTCGATTTCTGCTCGCGCTGGGAACAGCAAATCTACAATATTCCTCAGGACATCCGCCGCCATTGTTGAGTCTCGACCCATACTACCAAGCCTACCTGATACTATTTTGCAGCCCGGTCCACTTTTTTGCATAGAGTTTGCCACATTTGCTTTTTCCTCCGCTTTATAGCTATTCTCAGTTCTTTTTTGCCTTTATGTGGGTCGCGGCAAGTAGTAACGGACCGCTGTGCCCTATGCCTGCACGCTAGAGCTCTCCGTCTTAGTTCCGCTACCTCCTTAGTCTACTAATAAGGCTTCTGTTTGCTCAGTAGTGACTTTCGAAGTGGCATCGACGCATCGCACGGTCGCCCAATTTCGTCCATAGTGAAATTTACAATCGAACCTATTTCCCCGGGACCCATTGCTACTCCTGCTTGTTCTGTGCTGAATTCCTCAGCAAAGCTGTTGGTAAGTGACTCCAATAGCTTTCTTAAGTCCTTTTTGTCCAAAATGACTCCAAGATATTTGGCTTCACCTGAAAATTTTAGAGTAACAACCTTCATATTAGAAAGCAATAGTTCTTTTCCTGATGATCAAAACAATTTTCGTCTTACCAATATTCATTGTTAGACCGTGTTTCAAACACCAACTATCAATTAGTTGGGTATTGCTTCATACCACATTGATATACTTACTGGCTGCTAGTGTGGCCAAGTCTTTAGTATAAGACTGCACATGCAGCCATCTTTGTTGTAGTCAGTTTAGCAGGGAAAAAACATACTCTACAGTGATAGAACACTCATTTGAGGGCATCCATTTGTCGCCACCGTTTTCAAGTAGCAATCGGATCCTGTTTTTGACAACAACAATCTCTGCCTCAGCATGATATGTATCCACTTAATTTAGATGTCATCCACGCCATAAGCTTTGGCAGCTTTACATAGGTCCACGAAGGGTGGACCTATGTAAAGCTTTACATAGGTCCACCATTTCAGATCGCTCCTTCAACTCTGGAATCCAGAGAATGAAGAGCCGACTCTCATGATTTTCCTCGCAGGTGCGCATGTTGCTCATCATTCAAGGGGTTGCATTTAAGTACCCTAGTGCATTTGTGTCGTTCGACAAGTCTATCCAGGTATTTCAGCACAATTGAAGGTAAGCTGATTGGCCTAAAATTCCTTGGATCCGAATAGTCATTTCTCCCCGGTTTAGGTACAAATACTACCTTAATCTGTCACCAAGGTCGCGGAACATACCCTAATTATAGGAAAATATTTCTCATAAGTCTATTCTCTCCTTTAGAATAACCAGATACATGCCATCCAGGCCCCAAAATTTGAAATTTTCAACCGACATGATTGCATCTATGATATCAAATCTAGCTGTGTACCAGCATTCCCATCCTTTGAAAAGAGCTGGAGGTTTTGGCAGAGGCACAGATACGCGCAGATGCAATCATCATCAATCAACTCTTTTTTGGACTTGGTAAACTCACCATCCTAGCGTTTTAGCTGATTGATCCTTCTCCAAAGCTTTGTGAAGCCTTGACGTCTCTCGTAGACCTTCCAGTCTCTCACAGAATGATTTAACTGATTCCCTCTTGGAGGTCCTCACCAGATTCTTGAATGTTCCCTGCGCGACTCTATAGGAGAGATTCTGTATACTCACTGTTGCTCTGACAAGCTCAAGTGAGGAGTTTCTTGGTACTTTTTCTGTGCTTCTGTAGTTCTGGTTCTACCAGAAAGCCGTCTTGCCACATCTACTCTTATTAATCCCTCTTTCTCTTTTGCGATGCTTTGGGAGAAAACATATTTTCCCCTGGTACGGCCATAGTCTGACTTCCAGCTGACGCTGTACTCGCCTCTCCGGAGCCTGTGACTAGAGGCGATGCTATCATCAAGCTCAGAAACTTGCTGGACATGGAATTTTCCACGATGGCAATCTGTGAGCTTCGACTGCAACCAGGGTCCTCCATTATAGTCGTACTTGAGGTTAGGGCCTGCAGAATTCGAGCCCCTGCTGTAATGAGCACGCCCAGCATGGGTGAATTTCCAGACTCAGTCTGGCTACCACCTGCAAAGATAGTTCGTTAGGCACTCTGAGTGTGACAACTTCCGACGCACAGGCCACCTCCACCACGGCAAGGTAGTGCCTGATCGGATGCATGAAATATGAAACTCATTCAATTGTGATAAAAATTCTAGGCAATAAAGTTAAGTTTGATCTGGTCATTTCACTCAATCAGGTCAGTTCAGTGTGTAAAACTTATACAAGTATCAAGAGAAAATTTTCCAGGAACCAGAAAATGGATAAAACAAATTTCAAGTAAAAGCTAGCAAAACAAGGAAAAAAGTACAAGTGACGTCTCCCTCCATATCTCTATTTAATTCATTAATTAATCAATTCATTCACACAAACAGCGTCAAATTAATCAGCTGTGGGACTACTTGGCATCTGAAATCACTTTGCCAAAAATTGCCAGCAGAAATAGTTTAAGAAATAGTTTAAGAAATATACATACCTTTGATATATGAAAATCAATGAAATCGGCGCGCTACAAATATATTGTCAGTTAAAGAACAGTTTATTTGAAGTTTGCGGTGTATTTGATAAAGACAGTTTGGCCCATCACATTCAATTGTGTCACCGAGACTTATTCGAAGACTAATTGACTCTAACAACAAAGAGCAGATTACCCTCGAAATATCAATGGTGAAAAATCTCTGTAATCGCATCTTAAATTTGCCTTTTGAAAATTCACACTTTATTACGAATTTATAATCCTCGAAAATCCAGACAGACTATGATCCTACAATATTATGATTTTACATTATTTAATCACCACCAGCTTTGTTTAGTGTTTATTTACAGTTTATTGATGTGACGTTATGCGTTTTTATTATCGCGGGATTGTTAATTCATCTTAACACTTAAATAACAGAAACCCTTCATCATAAAAGATGAATAGTTATCACGGCCACTCAGATGAAAGCTGTTAGCAAAAGAAGCCAGGGCAAAGAACAAACCTATTAGGCTATACCCAATTCAGTCCAAAGAAACAAGCTCCATCTAATGTATATTAATAGATCAGCAAAACCAAGTATATTGGCGTAATGAACCAACATTATGAGCTGGTGATGAAACATAAAATTGTTTAGGCTTATAACCCTATTTTGAATCATTGAAATGTGTAAACTGTGGGAGAGTTAAACCCGCAGGCACAATAAAATTTCCTAACAACAAAGTTTTCCGATGAAACCTTGCATATCTTTAATTTGAGAAGCATGCTTACAATTAACATTAAATCGAAAATATTTCCTATTTTATAGGTATTGTTATGAGTCTACTTGAAGTCTGAGATTATCTATAACGACTTCGAATGAGTATTACTGAAAATTCAAACCATTATATGACTTTACGCTCGAAAGGCTAAGGCAATTGAAAGCCGGATTGCCAACAATATTATTCCTGGTATTTTACATCATCCATTCCCATCTTTTATTGTTCAATGCATACATCGATAATCGAAAAAAAAACGAAAACATTCCTCAACGTTCATGGCTGCGTCCTTCATACACATACAGACACACAAAGCATTGTCATTTCAACTTTATCGGATGCAATTTAAAGATGCTTAAAGTCATATTTCGTCATTATTGCAAAATAAAAGCTGAAGATATTTCTAGGATTTGCGAAAGTGTATGTAATATACTTACTTCAAGGAGTATTCACCTTATTTTGATTCTTTTCGATAGTACAAAGCCGGGTAAATACCTTTTAATATGTTTAACGTTGTCTGCATGTGTATTTGGCTAGTAGGAAATTGGAAGGATTCGATAATATTTTTCAGTGGAACTTATGGAAGTTTCTTACGGATTTAGTTTTATTAGAGTTTTGATGCTTGTCGTGCACGAGCATTGTGTAGCTTTTTAGACAGTCTTGAAAAAATACCCATTAAGTGGCTGAGACATTTCTTATCAAACTATTGTTCTTAAAAAAAATGTGGCATGATATGAGTACGCATATATATATATATTGAGAAACTGAAAAAAAAACTTGAAAAAAAAATTCTTTCCCACCAAGAAATCAAAAAACGATTTTCAATTATGCGAGAATCGAATTGAATTATATGACACATAAAATAGTCAATAAAAATTAAATATTGCAACAGTAGGGCAAAATTGAATGCACGTTTTCTATCAGGCGGCCTTTTCTGAATTGAATTTAGGATTTGACTACAGATTTATTGCTGTTTTATTTCTTCTATTGGTTTTACGATTTCTTGTTTGTAAGATTTTCAGGCTTGTGACTAGAAACACATTTGAAATATATGCGATTTCAGATTATAAAGATAAGTCTACGTGTTTGATTACTATAATACTGAATGATGAGTCAACTGTGTATGAATTCGATGCTTCAGAAATAATTGATTATTCGTTATATTTGCATCAAAATACATACGGACTCTACAGTAAAGTGTTTTTACTAATGTTCGAAGAAGAACATAAGTATTAAAATCACTTTGGCCGAAAATTCATATTTCTATATATATATATATATATATATATATATATATATATATATATATATATATATATATATATATATATATATAAACATATATATATATATATATATATATATATATATATATATATATATATATATATATATATATATATATATATATATATATATATATATCATCAAAAAATTTCAGTGAAAAAATCTCAGAAACGCGCCATCCGATTGAACTGAAATTTTCAGGACACATTGATGTATATGCAGAATAGTGCCAGATCTCACAAAAAAATAAAAATAATAATCTTTAAGCCTTTGGCGCCGGCGGCCATTTTAGTGATATTTTTAATATACCTATTATTCCGTACACAAATAATTTTTGCAAAAATAAAGTTGACGAAATTAATTTCGAACGTGTTTTACATGTGAATCAGATAATGTTTTGGAACTTTTTAACCCCATGTGTGCGCTGGGTGCCTAAAAAGAGAAGGGAAAACTTGAACATTTTAAATTGCGATAACTTTTGACACATCTATTCATTACTTACGAAATTTTCCGGATATATTGATATTATTTAGTTGTAGATTTGTGTAGCTTTTAATGAGCGTGCTGGCAACCCTGTAGAAAGGGCAGGCACTGAAAGTGAAAACCTCCAAATCATCGTTTCTCTTGAAAAAATGCCGTTTCTTCAAAAAAAAAACCACTCATATGTAAATCTTGTGCTTTGTTTACATAGAGAAAAAAAATTTGATATGGTATAACGGGCACGCCTGGTAACCCTTGCCCAATTTACCTATATTTTTAGCATCAAAAACTTCTGTTCACGGGAACTCACGATCCGATAAGCAGAATTAATTGAAATTTACAGACTGTATTGGTCTTAAATAGGACCGGGTCTGATAGAAGTGATTTTGAAATGTGGGTGATTCTGTGCCAGTGGTGTCATCTTGAAAAGTCACTAAAAAAGATAACTGCTTTTAGCCCTATAAATTCTGATTCAATAGTTCCATTTTGACGAAATTTATACAGTAGCTGGACCTTACTTTAAGCCACGTTTGGTAGAAATTTGGTCGAAAAATTTGGTTGGAACTGCCAGCTATGATAATTTTGGTGTCTTAAATTTGAAAAAATAAAAATTTGGAAGTGAAAACATTCAAACCATCGAATATCCTAAAAAATGTCCGTTTGTTACAATAAAACCAATCTGTATACAAATCTTATGCTTTATCTACACGTTCAAAGTTAAACTTTGAAAATTTCATGTTGGACAAGAACGGTAACCCTTTCCCAGTTAACCTATATTTTTAGCATCAAAAACTTCTGTTCACGGGAACTCACGAATCAATAACCAGATACAATTGAAACTTACAGAATACATTGGACTTAAGTAGGACCAGATCTGATAGAAGCGATTTTGAATTGTGGGCAACTCTGTGCCAGTGGTGCCATCTTAAAAAATTACAAAGAAAAAAAACTGCTTTTTGCCCTATGAAATGTGAATAAATTACCAGATTTTCATGAAATTGACACAGTAGCTGAACCTTACTCTAAACTCTGTTTGATAGAAATTTGAAAAGTTGAAAAATTCGATTGGTGCTGCCAGCTATGGTAATATTTTTGTCTTTGGTTTTCGCTCAGGAAAATATTCGCTCAGGAAAATAAATCTATTTGCCCTATAACTTCCAGTGTAGTCATGAAATCAATACGAATTTCATACAATTAATGGAACCTATTATAAACATTATTCAGGCCAAATTTGGTTGAAAAGCCACGATAGGGTTGCCACCTATTGTTGGTTTTGTGTCTGTTTGCAATATCTTTATTAAGCGGTTTTATCGTAGAATTTTCAATTGGTAATGATATTGTAGTGACAATCAACAGCAAATATTAAGTTTTCGATTATTTGAAAAAACTTGCTGCAGGCAACCCTAAAATTCTTTCAACGACTCCTATAACTTCGAATGTAATATAACAACGTGAAGTAGATGTGATATATTCTTGGCTTTGATACTGGCAGAAGGTTGCCAGCACGAGTCGGTTGTACTACTTTTGTATCACTAAATGCTTACAGTTAGTATTCATACCGGAAACATTTACAATGAAAATAAATAACCAATGTTTCAATTCAAAAGTTTTGCAAATTTTTCGGATCGCAGCCCCAAACACCAACTTCAGTTACAGTGCTGCAGGCACTGAGCATTTTCTGCATTGATATTATATGAGATGCTACTTTCAAAATTTTGTGAAATAAGCAACTGATAACGAATATAATTAACCCGTGTTTTGCTCTCATAAACGTTGAAATTTATGAAAGTGGTAATATCTGAAACTTTCAACATATGAGTTATAATGCATTCTTGATACCAAAGTAAAACGTGGCATTTGAAACAGTTTGGCCGTAATAAGAAGCTCATGTGGTGGAATATGCACTCAAAACCTGCACGATTCTTCTACTGTTCTTCGAACATTAGTGTTTCTAGCGGTTCAGGTGCGCTAGAGTTTTTTTTTCCTACATTCGGGGAATTCACCCTAAACAAGGCCGCGTAACGTCGCGTCGTTTTCTAATACGCGTCAACAGATTTACTCTGAGAGGTCGGCCTGGTTTTCTGTTGTGTCAAGCCTTGTACGTTCTATTTCATAGTTGGTTTTTTTTTATTTTTTCGTTTTCTTGGATGATAAATTTAAATTTTGTGTGATGAAAATCACTGACAAAGAAATTTATGCTTACGGTTTATTATAACATTAATTGTGAAAACTGGTATAAGTGTCTGTTTCCATTCTAATACTTTCACTGCTCAATGCAACACCCGAGCTCCACATTACAGTTGAGAAGATTCGCGGCTTGCACTCTAGCGTACGGTGGTCGATACTCGCACTAAGTATTTCATTTTTGTAATGACAATAAACGGTGCTTGCATGGGTGCGCCGAGAGATTGATTTAATTCCTACTTGGAGTCCCATTTTATTTGCTCTGACTGCCAGCATACAGAAAAACTCATACAGAGTATGTATAACAACTTAGCAAACTACATCGGCAACATTAATGGCGAAAAGGATCATAACAAATATTTATAAAAGAAATATGTAAAATAAATTAAAAATTTAAAAACCAAAATAACAAAATTTAATATATTGTTCCGGATATTGTATAATTGGGATTTAATTTATAATTGAAATTGTGAACAGGGTGTTAATGCTGATTTGATTGTTTTTATTGAGCAGAATTTTAATAACGCCTACAGTATAGTGTGAAGGTGTCTGGACCAGCATCCTAGCGTCCTGGGTTCGATCCTCGACTCGTGCGAATTTTTGTAGCTTTCTTCGAGTGTGTTCTTTTTGCCTTGAATCAACTAGTTAATATGAGTTACAAGTGTAGCCTTGATAACTGCATAGCCTTTGACAATACGTTAAAATCTGTAACATGCAAGGCATTTTGCAACAGGAAACTGCACGGTGCTTGCATGGGTGCGCCGAGAGATTGGTTTAATTCCTACTTGGAGTCCCATTTTATTTCCTCTGACTGCCAGCATACAGAAAAACTCATACAGAGTATGTATAACAACTTAGCAAACTACATCGGTAACCTTAATGGCGAAAAGGATCTTATGCTTTCGAAACTACACGCTCAAACGAAACTCAACGATGAAATTCTTACCGAAATCACAAGGCTCATCGAAAGTTTTACGGCTACCCTAGATGCTGTTTCTAATGGTAGCGAAAGAAATTCAGATAAATCAGCTGAATTTAACGACATCTAAGCTCAATTTAATTCATCTATCAGCACATTAAGCACATCTAAATCTAAATGCCAAGAGAATGATAGCAATCTGTTTAAAATGCTTGAAAATAAAATAACGGCAGCATTAACTACCAAGATTGATCAGTTGTCAAATACCATCTCTACCCACTTACTCTCCAACCATTAATAAATTAGAGAGTATAGCTTAGTCCGATACAAAACCGTCGGCAGAAGTAGAGCCACATCCTTGTGCACCTTTGTTTGAAATATCACTTCACGAGAAACTATTGAGTGCACATAATAACAATTCTTTCTTCAAACTTGTTAATGCCGATGAAGTCTACCAAAGATGTCGCAACCTCTCCTATCAAGAAATTGATCACTGTCATCGAGAATCACGAAGCTGTTATCCAACAAAAAACTCTATCTGAGCCTCCCAATAACGATTCTCATAAAACAATTTTTAAATTTGGCACTTATTGGTCGGAAGATGATTGGCTGAGACGTATCTCAAAAATCAAAAGCTGCGATCTAATTCATGACAATTTTCAATCCACCCCCCACAAAGTTGCGACCAATAAGATGATCTCGTTTTCTATAAAAGGAGTACCA
Source organism: Nemotelus pantherinus (assembly GCA_963978885.1). Lineage (NCBI taxonomy): Eukaryota > Metazoa > Arthropoda > Insecta > Diptera > Stratiomyidae > Nemotelus > Nemotelus pantherinus. The sequence continues at coordinate 207,341,024 of OZ022264.1, read as the reverse complement.
GCTTCCACCAACAAATCTGGGCTTAACAGGATCTTAAAGGAAAAACTTTCCATTAGTGATTTTAGCGTTGAGATCTTACCTCAACGTAATAAACATGTAAGTAGGTGCTACAAAGTTTCAATTTCAGAAAAGTTTGCCTGGAACGGCATCATATTTCGTCGTTGGAGGACCATCATCGCTAGCAGCAACATCAAAAGTCGAAACAAGGACTCAATTGTGACTATTAATTTTACTTCATCTGACAAGAGACTTCCCCAACTTTAATCGAAATTCTACCATCAGATGTTCCCGTCCGGAGACTCATGCTATAGCATGTCCAACTCAAGCCTCTTCTCCATCTCAGACTTCTCATCCCCGTAAGCTATGTTCTGACTCAATCGTTACTCGTAATTCAAATTCATCTAGTAGAACATCAACTATTGACACTGCTCTTGCTACGACTTCTGCTAACTCTTATTCTTTACGTAAAACCTATAACGCTCCTAACAAGATATCCTCAATCAGAAGCCCCAGAATTTTTTACCACAATTGCGGTGGTATGAGGGATAATATAAATAAACTCTTTCTTGACACCAAATCTTGCCATTTCAACGTGCTTGCCTTCACTGAAACATGGCTAAATGACTCCCATATCAATGAAAAAATCCTTGACAGTACCTGGACAATCTTTAGAAATGACCAAGACTATGTTTCCACTGGTCAATCAAGAGGTGGTGGTGTCCTACTCGCAGTTAAGAGCACTCACTCAAGTGAACTTGTAAACTCTGCTTCTCACGAATTGTTCCAGCATATATCCGGCTTATATTGGTTTATTTTACGTCCCACTGATATCTGACGAATCAGTGTACAATTATTTCTGCGAGCAAATATCTTCTTATATGGCTTCTCGTAGTCCTGAGGATAAAGTTATATTGTTGGGTGATTTTAATTGCCCGAATTTGCGTCTTGTTTCTGATAAGTCTGGTGATGGTTTAATACCAGTAAACCTACTTGAGTCTTCTGATTTTAACCTTGTGAGTACGTTGTATGGCTATGATTTGCAGCAGGTTGTTCCTACTCCCAACCAAAATGTTAATTGGCTAGACTTAATCTTTACAAATGTTTATGATGATGTAAGCTAATGACGTAGAGAATCTCTTTTCTAATAGTCTTCACCTTTCCGCTCTTATAATAGAATTTTAGTATAACTTTAATAGTAGAACACTACAGATTGGAACATGTCAAGTTCATACAATAAAACGATTTTATATGATTTACATAATGCTGATTATGATAGCATTCACAATTTCCTTGACAATGTCAATTGGTCAAATGTCTTTATGTGCCATTCCCTTGATGATGATGTAGCCATATTTTATAGAATAGTATTTGACGCGGTCGATAAGTTTGTACCTAAGATAAGGAAAAAAGATAAACTCTCTGAACCTTGGCTTGACAAGACTCTTAGACGTCTGAGAAATCACAGAAACAAACTTCACAGACTAATGCAGAATCAAGTCGACATTAGCCATCGTATTAAAGAAGAATACGATTTAATTGCTCAGGAATTCTATACTAAATCTCACGAAGCGTATGACAGATACATTAAAACTACTGGGGAGAATATAATCCTCGACTCCAAAAATATTTTTGATTTTGTTGATATGAAGCGGAAAACAAGCGGCTATCGCTCTTCAATCTCCACTGAAAATTCGATGTTGTCTTCTTCTCTTCAGGAGATCTACGACTTTTTTGCTGACCATTTCCAAGAAGTTTTTGGTCCAGTTAGCATCCCAACATTGTATCGCTTCCCGGTTGTGACTCAAACAATTTTTGCTGAGGATATGACCATATCGAGGAATAAAATATTTACTGCTATTATGGAGCTTGACAGTAACAAGGGCCCTGGACCTGACCTCCTTCCTCGTATTTTTCTGATCATGTGTGTAAAACAACTGATCTCGCCCCTTCATACTATATTCAATAATTCTCTCTCCTCTAGACGTTTTTCTTCGTGTTGGAAATCTTCTTATATTACACCAATTTATAAAAGTGGCGATAGACGTTCTATTCAAAATCAAAGAGGCATCGTCATTCTATCTGCTATTCCCAAACTTTTTGAAAAAATCATCTACTGAAAACTTTCTCCTCTGGTCGACGCTCGACTGAACGAGCAGAAGCATGGATTTAGAAAAGGTCGTTCTACTACAACTAATCTTATGGTGCTTGTTTCTGATGTTTCTTCAGCAAAGCATTCGACCGAGTTGATCACTCCATTTTGATCCCCAAGCTGAAACGATTCGGAATTGCAGGATCTTTACTATAGTGGCTTGGTTCCTACCTCCACGACCGCTTGCAATTCGTGAGATTCCAAGGTCTTATTTCTAAGAAAGTCGACGTTAAATCTGGTGTACCTTAAGGAAGTTGTCTTGGTCCTCTTCTTTTTAATATTTTTATATCTGACATATCGGAGGTTTTATCTGACATTCTCCATTTACTATATGCAGACGACCTCAAAATCTACCATGTCATCCGGACACCATCTGACGCTACCTTTTTTCAGTCTAAACTGAACTCTCTAGACCATTGGTGCTCCGCGAACAAGCTCCCTCTTAACATTACCAAATGCCGCGCATTTAGCTTTTCTCGCAAAACTGCATGCGTTCATTATACGTACCGCCTCATCAACACCTCACTCAGTAGCATTGACAACATATTAGATCTCGGTGTCACCCTGGATGAAAAGCTCCGCTTCAATCTACATTACGATAGAGTGCTTTCCCGAGCAAGTAAGCAACTTGGTTTCATTAAGCGATGGACCAAAGAGTTTAAGAGTCTTTGGATTACTAAATCCTTATATATTTCACTCGTGCGTCCTCTTTTCGAATATGCGTGCACTATCTAGAACCCGGCTTTCGAAATTCACAGACAAAGATTTGAGTCTGTTCAGAAGCAATTTTTACTATTCGCTTTGAGAGATCTTTTCAACCCTTATGATTTCAGTAATCTATCATCATACCAATATCGCCTTAAATGTATTAATTTGTTACCCCTTGCGTCGAGAAGATTAAAGTTAACTGCCTGTTTCAGCTTCGATGTCATCAGAGACGTAGTTAATGTCGTTTACTTGAAAGAAAAGTTTGTACTCAATCAGCCCTTGAGAGTCACTAGATCCCGACGATTGCTGGTTGAATACCAACACAACACAACATATGCAGCAAACAAGCCAATAAATAGGTGCTGCAGGCTGTTCAATAGCATGAGCGAGAACTTTCCCCTACGATCTCAAAATCAACGTTCAAAAATAACATCATCAAGGCTCTCTCTTTATAGTCTCCCCCATCCCCCACCATACTAACATATATGTATTGTATATTAAATTTAAAGTTAAATTTGGTATTTGATTTGTTAGTCATTTATTTGTCATTTATTTATTACTTTATTTGTTGTCTGTTTATAACTAATTTTATTTATGCACTATTTACTAGTCTTGTATTTATATAATTTGTTTTATTTTTATTTTGTTTCGTAATTCTATGCATGTACTATTTTATTTTACTCTTTTTATACATGTACGCCGTCCTTGGAAAATAAATAAATAAATACAGACAAATTCAAACATTCTTCTTCGGCTTTAAAGAGGCCAAAAAAAAGTTTATACAAAATGAAATTACATCTTTATGGTGATGGAATTATGAGATTGTAGGCTTTACAAAAAAATATAGCATCAAAATTGACTTATAATTTAAGTCGATGATTAAACCCTGCATACATATTTTTTAAAACAACTAAAACTAATTTCAAAGGAATAAGAGAAAAAAATCCTGGTTAGGGTAAAGATATTAAGAGGCGCAATAAAACAAGTAGTTTGATCCCATTTCACCCACACTATGGAAAATTACGAATACTCTGACATGTTCGGATTGTAGATGAATGGTTCGTTTTGGATACAAATGCTTGGCGCAAAAATTCGAAATACATAAATGCTATGTGCAAAAGTGATGTAAGGGCTGCCCCAAAATATTCTGCACCATTTTATGTGGAGCCAATAACCATTAAAATTTGCTGTTTTTATGGTATACAGGTTCATTCATAAATTTCCCCTCGGTTCAAAAACCATATAAAATGGGCTGGAATGTAGATAATTTATTTAGTTGTGAAAATGCAAGCAAGAGCAGAAGTTCGTGCAAAGATTTCGCGCGTTTAGACATAAAATAAGAGTCAGTCATCTTGTTTGATCGCAAAGCTAGCAGGTGCAAAGGGCAATAAAAAGGGTATTTGAAGGTGAAGGATTGAAAGATAGGCTAACAAAGAAGAAACCTTAGGCAGTTGACCAAAAAGTGATGAAGGAAATTTCTGAGAATAAAAGTGCTTCTTTTCGAGATAATGGTAAAAAAGTGGATACATCAAAGAGCTCTGCGCAAAGAATTCATGAAAATAATAATATTAAGACCTACCAAAAAAAAAACAAAAAGTACCGATACAGTAAACAATACAACGTTGGAACTTCCAGCTCAAGAGCATTGTGCGAGAAAAATCTGACCAAAAATGAATACTGCTTAGTGATGTATGATGAGTCGTTTTTTAAATATAGCTTTTCAAGGTTATCTGGGTCACAGTATTACTCAATAGCAGATAAAGAGGATGTCTCTGATTTGGAGAAAATAGTGGTTCTAGAAAAATTCGGGCCCGCTTATCTTCCGTTAGTCGCAATTGCCTTTATATTAAAGCGTTCAAAAACTTCCTGAACTTGAAAATTGAAGAAAAAATTATTGGAACTCTTATGGCTGATTTTTGTTTTTCCTGTGTAAAGAGCGTCGATAACAGATCACGCTATATTTTCTGTTTCTTCTTTTTGATAAGATTTTGAATTATTTTCCCGTCATGTTCATTTTTTCTCGTGGTATTTCAATATATTTAACTTCTAAGTTAAATACTGTTATTCTCTGGGTATGTTGGCTTTTGGTAGATATCAAACCAAAGAAGACCTTCTTTCCTAATGATAATCAAATCCGAGAAGGGTATTCCTTCGTTGTTTTCGACTTGTATTGAAAATTAAACATCCTTATGTGTTTGGTTGTTTCTTCAATGTTTTTTACGATTGCTCGGATATCGTCTATCTCATCCATATACGAGAAACAAACCTTCTTTATAAAGTATTTTGTCCAGTCTGTCAAAAAATATCTCACTTATAAATGATGATAAAGCGGCAACGTTTTTCATGGCGACATTTTTCATGTCTTTGAAATACTTTCCTCTGAAAGTCAAGAAGTTTTCACTCATACAAATCTAGGCAAGTTTTAAATAGTCTTCAATTTTCTTTTCCCCTCTACACTGAAAAAAATCCACATGGCGCCCAGAGCCATGTAACATAGCGCATTATTTATGGCGCCATACGCTATGTACATAGTACTCTGAGCTATGCAATATGGCTCCCAGCGCCATAATGTCAGAATCTACATAGCGCGTGGTCCTATGTAAAATGGCGCAGCATTTATAGTTCCACACGCTATGTACATAGTGCCCTGAGCTATGCAGTATGGCTCCCAGCGCCATAATTACATGGCACAGAAATTATGGCCCCACACGCTATATTACATAGTGCCATGAGCCATGTAATATGGCTCATGACACTCCAATTATAACTCGCAGCCATGCTGTGTGAGGGAAGGTATAAATGTCAGCAAGTGACATTAGAGCTTGGGTCTACATAATTGACTCATTTTGAATTGAAGTACTGGCAGCGCTGCGATACTTTCGATACTTCGACCGGTGAATTTTCACACTGGAGCAGGAACATTCAATAGTGAGTATGTTGGCTCGAATTTATCGAATTTATGTTTCGTAGAATTTATATTTGGTGGAATTGATATTTGGTGGAATCTATATTTGGTGGAATTTATATTTGGTGCAATTTATATTTGGTGCACTAAAAAAACACATAGCACCAGACGCCATAGTTTATAGATTTCTGGCACCATGTACATAGTCGATTTCAGTCGATTTCAGTCGATTTGTGATAAAATATAGCGCCACACGCCATAGTACATAGGAGCAGATGCTATGTTTATAGCCCTCCACGTCATGTACTATAGTCCTCCACGCCATGTACCATAGTCCTCCACGCCATGTACCATATTCCTCCACGCCATGTACTATAGTCCTCCACGCCATATACTATAGTCCTCTACGCCATATACTATAGTCCTCCACGCCATATACTATAGTCCTCCACGCCATATACTATAATCCTCAACGCCATGTACTATAGCCCTCCACGCCATGTACTATAGTCCTCCACGCCATGTAATATAGTCCTCAAAGCCATATACATAGCGTGGAGGACTATAGTACATGGCGTGGAGGACTATAGTACTTGGCGTGGAGGACTATAGTGTATGGCGTGGAGGGCTATAAGCATAGCGTCTGCTCGTATGTACTTTTCGCCATGTTTTATGGCGTGTGGCGTTATATTTTATCACTATCCCTAAATCGACTTTGTACATGGCGCCAGAAGTCTATAAATTATGGCGCCTGGCGCCATGTGTTTTTTTCAGTGTAGTGAGCTATTTTTCTCTAATACCCAGCCTTCAAATAAAGTGTGTACTTATTTTACCGGCACACTTGGGAACAGAGCCTTGAGATCAAATGATACAACAAGCTTATCTTCCTCTTTTGTTGCCACTTTTCTAAATCGCTCTATCACCTCGTCTCGATTTCTAACTGATCTATCACTAATCTTCCCTAAGGCCACACATTTGCCCAGAATCCATTTTGCGATTCTCCTTATTGGAGCGTTCATAGCGGTGACAATTTCCCTTAGCTCATTTTCTTTTTTGTGTATTTTCGGACCTCTAGCTTGCTGACTTCTCCAATAGTCCGTTTCGCCTAATGTGTGATTTAATCTCTTATATAGCATATTTACATATGTTTTCTACTAATACAGACTAGAGCTATACAGATAGAGCTATATATCAATGCAGAATTCAGATACCAGATCATCTGAGTTTAAAAAAAACTCTAGCGCACCTGAGCCGCTAGAAACACTAATGTTCGAAGAACAGTAGAAGAATCGTGCAGGTTTTGAGTGCATATACCACCACATGAGTTGCTTATTACGGCCAAACTGTTTCAAATGCCACGTTTTACTTTGGTCTCAAGAATGCATTATAACTCATATGGTAGAAGGTTTCAGATATTACCACTGGCATGAAATTCAACGTTTATGAGAGCAAAACACGGGTTAATTATATTCATTATCAGTTGCTTATTTCACAAAATTTTGAAAGCTATAGTGTATCATATCACATCAATGAAGAAAATGCTTAGCGCCTGCAGCACTGTAACTGAAGTTGGTGTTTTGGGCTGCGATCCGAAAAATTTGCAGAACTTTGAGAATTGAAACATCGATTATTTATTTTCATTGTAAATGTTTCCGGTATGAATACTAACTGTAAGCATTTATTGATACTAAAGTAGCACAACCGACTCGTGCTGGCAACCTTTCGCCAGTATCAAAGCCAAGCATATATCACATCTGCTTCACGTTGTTATATTACATTCGAAGTTATAGGAGTATAAAGAAATTTAGGGTTACCTGCAGCGAGCTTTTTCAAATAATCGAAAGCTTAATTTTTGCTGTTTATTATCACTACAATATCATTACCAATTGAAAATTCTACGATAAAACCGCTTAATAAAGATATTGCAAACAAACACAAAACCAACAATAGCTGGCAACCCTATCGTGGCTTTTCAACCTGAATAATATCTATAATAGGTTCCATTAATTGTATGAAATTCGTATTGATTTCATGACTGCACTGGAAGTTATAGGGCAAAAAGTTTTATTTTTCTGAATTTTCAAAACCAAAGACACAAAAATTACCATAGCTGGCAGCACCAATCGAATTTTTCAACCAAATTTCTATGAAACAGAGCTTAGAGCAAGGTTCAGCTATTGTGTCAATTTCATGAAAATCTGGTAACTTATTCACATTTCATAGGGCAAAAAGCAGTGTTTTTTCTTTGTAATTTTTCAAGATGGCACCACTGGCACAGAGTTGGCCACAATTCAAAATCGCTTCTATCAGACTTGGTCCTACTTAAGTCCAATGCATTCTGTAAATTTCAATTGTATCTGATTATTGATTCGTGAGTTCCCGTGAACAGAAGTTTTTGATGCTAAAAATATAGGTTAACTGGGAAAGGGTTACCGTTCTTGTCCGACATGAAATTTCCAAAGTTTTACTTTGAACGCGTATATACAGCATAATATTTGTATACAGATTGGTTTTACGTGGTTTGGAGTAAGGTCCAGCTACTGTTTGAAATCGAACGATTGAATCAGAATTTATACGTCTAAAAGCAATTATCTTTTTTAGTGATTTTTCAAGATGACACCACTGGCACAGAATTGCCCGCATTTCAAAATCACTTCTATCAGGCCTAGTCCTATTTAAGGCCAATACATTCTGTAAATTTCAATTAATTCTGCTTATCGGATCGTGAGTTTTCGTGAACAGAAGTTTTTGATGCTAAAAATATAGGTAAATTGGGCAAGGGTTACCAGGCGTGCCCATTATACCATATCAAATTTTTTTGTTTGTTTATGTAAACAAAGCACAAGAGTGACGATGATTTGGAGGTTTTCACTTTCAGTGCCTGCCCTAGCTACAGGGTTGCCAGCACGCTCATTAAAAGCTACATAAATCTACAACTACATAATACCAATATGTTTTGAAAATTTCGTAATGATTGAATAGCTCTGTCAAAAGCTATCGCAGTTTAAAAATTTTCAAATTTTCTCGTTCTCTTTTTAGGCACCCAGCGCACACATGGGGCTAAAAAACCAAAACATTATCTGATTCACATGTAAAACACGTTTGAAATTTATTTCGTTAACTTTATTTTTGCAAAAATTATTTGTGTACGGAATAATAGGTATATTAAAAATATCACTAAAATGGCCACCAGCGCCAAAGGGTTAAAGATTAATATTTTTTGTGAGACGTGGCACTATTCTGCATATACACCAATGTGTCCTGAAAATTTCAGTTCAATCGGATGGCGCGTTCCTGAGATTTTTTCACTGAAATTTTTTGATGATATATATATATATATATATATATATATATATATATATATATATATATATATATATATATATATATATATATATATATATATATATATATATATATATATATAGATATAGAAATATGAATTTTTGGCCAAAGTGATTTTAATACTAATGTTCTTCTTCGAACATTAGTAAAAACTATTACTGCAATAATTCGAAACTATAATAGTACTTTGAGTTGCAGAATTTTCGGAGTTCTGTGTGTGGAATTATATTTTAATTGTTTTTAATTACTTTCCTTTATTTTGATTGTGCTGCAGTCCCACCACAAAATTAATAAACAAATGCCTATGGAATACCAATTATAGTTTTCCACTTATGAAAATCTACTTATATTACCACTAGTTCTACTAATATCTCAAAATCCAAAATCGCTTACTTATTCATATACAATTTAAATTCTTATCATCTATATCATCTAAAGTTGGTCTATGAATTTATAGCTCTCGGCATTGTTGACTTAACACTTGCACTTTCGCCGTCAAACTTTATCCGCTCAATTTAAGTTTCAGAGCATGTTTATTCATTGTTTGAATTGAGTTTCGTTATTTAATAATGCCATTTATCTTGATATTTCAAGCACCGATACATTAGACTCAGTTCAATGTAGTTCTATTCAGGTAAATATTTTGAAACTATAAAGTTGTTTTGCATGCATTTTGGATGATTTCAATTAAAGACAAAGCTACGTTGATAATATAGATTTTTGATTTTATTTCACAAAACACTTTCAAATGGTGCAACAGTGAGAAAATAAAAAACGTCATTGAGGACTGCCGACAGAAATGATAGCTTAAAATTGTGAAATTAAAATTTTCACAATATCTATATCAATAAAATTAGTTTTGTACTCACAACCTCAAAAGTTATAGCTTTTGCATTAATTAATAAATTTATACATTTCATTCAAATACATTTTTGTAAATTTTGTAATTTTGTAATTTTTTTATAGTTTAATTTTTTTTGTAATTTTTGTAAGCCCAATACACACAAAAACAATTTAGTGATAAATGCACTTACAGTTAAGTGATAATTTAGATATAATTCATTAATAATTTGTATATATATATATATATATATACATATATATATATATATATATATATATATATATATATATATATATATATATATATATATATATATACTATTTTATTTAAATGAACTTAATTTTCAAGATTGTTTACAGAATTATAATCAACGTTTGAGTTGTTTGCATTATCTTTATCATTAATTTCAGCAATATTCCGGTCGTTTGTACGATCATTATTTTATTCTAAAAAGGATAAAATCGGCTTATGGTAACTGAAGTAAGAAAAAACATGTTTTTTCATCTGTAGAGGCTATCAAACGGGCATATACTGCCCTACTAAGCATAAACGTTCTATCTACGTATTTGTCATTTTTGATTAATCACCGGATTCGAAAACTACATACTCAATTACATCATTCTACAAAATATGAAAAACCTATCTCTACAAAGCATAAACGATCTATCTACCGTAGATAGAATGTTTATACTTGGTAATGTGTAGATAGAACGTTTATGCTTAGTAGTGCTATGATTATTTCGTTATATGTTGCTACAAAAAAGTCCTATTGGCTTAAAACCTATCTTCCGCAACTATTTTCAACGTGAAGACTTTTACTTCAGATTTATCTCACGTAAACGTATTTGTATCCATGTTTAACACTTTCATCCCGTTTGAAGGTGTTTGCAGCAAAACACCACTTATTACTTGTTTCGGATTTTGCGGCTTATCTTTTCACGCGAAGTGTGCAGGTCTCACTGCATCCATGGGGGACTGCATCAATCGCGCGGATTCGGGTATTCATGATTACTGTGAAAAATGCCGGAAACATTCTATTCTTACTTAGACTTCGTGCCAATCTACGGAATTTTAATGCGCTTGAGGTTTCTTTCCCGTAAGGAGACCGAAAAGCTCCCAAAATTTGCATTGACTGAGCGTCCTTCTACTTCTACGTCGCAAGATTCGCTGCCCGTCGGTGATGCGATCTTACCTCCCGCCTCAATTGTTTGTCCTGCGCCTTCTCTACCAGCAAGAATCTGTACTCGAAGTCAGAAGCAGCTTAATTCAACTCAGGCCCAGCTGCAGCAGCCTATTTATCAAGCTCAGCCTGTGCATACTTCTGCAGAGCTGTCGCCACTTGCGAATCTTCAACAAGTTAATTCAACGAGTATACGAGCTCAGCCTTAACCTCTTTCCAAGCCTCAAGTTCAACGTAAGCGACGAACGCCGCATCGTGTCGTTAATCTCCATGCGCCCAACATTCAGGTGTGTTCGGATGATGAGTCTGGCTCTGTCACTGTTTCTGATAACCAGGTTGTTACACTGTGCGATGCTGTAGCCTTGCCTTCTCTCAAAATTTTCGTAAGTCGGGTAATTTATGGAGTTTTTGCAGAGGATATTATTATATTATGAAATTCTTTATGTCTAGGCTTGGCTTTTCGCCTAGCATTTTATCCTGCGTTAAACTCACACCTGACAACTTACCAAACAGAGCTATTGCCTCCTTCAAAATCGTTGTATCTGCTGGCTTGGTCACCGCTCTTGCGCCGGAGTTTTGGCCAGCTGGAATACTCGTTAAAGAGTTTCAATAACGCCAACGAAAAAGGTTTCAGAGCAACGCCAAAAAAGTTTTACGTGCCTAACTAGTAGATCTACTTAGCTTGGAATTTTTTACCAGAATGTCCGCGGTTTGAGGACCAAACTTAAAAAAGTTCTGCTCGCGTCTACTTTAGATTTTCGTCACATTATCTGTTTAACAGAAACGTGGCTTAATGACAATATCCTGAACAGAGAGTTCGTTCCATGTCATACCGTTTTCCGGAGAGATCGTGATCGGGTTGCTTCTTGCAAAGCCGATGGCGGAGGCGGTTTAATAGCTATCCATAACACTCTTTGTGGAACACTCTGTGCCGAGTTTGTGCCTTCTCTTCCTGTTGAGTGTATTGTTGTACGTGCTATCTTTTCCCCATCTTCCGATCTACTGGTCTGCTGTGTTTATATCCCTTGTAATTTGTCTGTCACTGCATATGAACGTTTTTACGCCGAGCTTCCAAGTTTCATCCTATTTTTTCTTCAACTCTCCTCCTTATTTTCGGCAACTTCAACATGTCCACTGTGGAGTAGCATACCAATAATCTCAGTTTAATATCCTACAACCACCTCTCTGTTGCGACTTCTTCCTTTCTTTCACTTTGTTCTTGTTCCCAAATTAACCACCTTCGTAACACTAATAACAAAATCCCCGATTTAATCCTTACTAGCGTTCCCTTGGATTCCCTTTCTCTTTCCTGCTCCTTTTGCATATGTGCAACCCGATCCTCATCATCCTCCTCTCCTGCTTGATGCTGACCTCAACTTCCAGGTAAGGAATGAATGTCCTTCTTTTCAGCGTTACAATTCCTTTCACATTCTCCACTCCATGGATGTGAAGGGCTCCTTACATAGATTCTTGAGATGATTCCTCTCTTCTTGCTGTTAGCAACTCCAAGTTGCAGCTTCTTCCGGGCTTTGTTGTACTACCTCTGCAGATCTTGGTATTGGCTCATTTCTGCTGCTCTGGCTATATTGCCTGGCTTTGTGACATTTATTCCAGAGATCTTGAATTTCCGCATTGCACCAATAGTTTGCTTCTTAGTCTTGAATGGAGATCGTCTTGGCATGGAATCGCTTTGTACTTGTTGAATCTCACTAAAGATTCATATCGCTTCCATCAAAGCAGTTCCTTGTCCAGAGCTGCATTCCCACGAAAGTTTCTTCGTCGATTATTATAGACGTGCACAGTTCACTGTGACAATTATGGTTAGGTGGTCACAATAAGTGCGGTGGTTGCTAAGTGTGCATTTCCAGTCCTTGAATAAGACATGGCTCATAAATGTGAGGTTCACAATCGAACTAAAGTCTTGCTTATTGAAAGTATTGGCATTACCGTTGTTTGCGGTTACAACAAAAAAGCTTCTAGCTTGACTCACCTTCCAGAGTCACATTTTCAGTCTCCCCACACCTATGTCTAAGCGTTGAAATCGCCGGCTTTGATGTTCGTAATGTTGTCCAAAATCCATTCCTACTCCATCATTGTCAGGCTAGGTGTTGCGTAACAACTTTGCCTGTAGATAACACATAAACAGTTTCCTGGTTGTTGCATCATTAAATACAGAGCTTGATTTCTTTACGCCCATATTTTTGTTTCATCTTTTACGTTCGTCGCCCAGACAAAATTACAGGATAGGGAGATTTTGATATAGTTTAAAAATTATGATGACGTAAACCAACTGTTCTACTGGTTCCCGTTATGTGCTTGTTATAGCATCCTTTGGTTTTCAGGCAGAAGAGACGATTTGAATTCTCGGTGCAATCTTTTCCATAAATAGATATATTAAATAGCCATTAGGCTACCTATGAAGAACTTGCTAAGCCTCGTGGTGTTTGATTCTTCCCCAATTGTTAACTCTAGTTGATTCTTGTGGGAGCCTAACTCTCTCTTTTAGAGTAACCTTGCCAAGATTGCAGTATTCAATTGCTACCCATTTTATTCAGAGCTTTGAACGGAGATTTTAAGAGAAGTCTTTCTTTTCTCTGGAATGCATCGTGCTTGGCGCCGCTAGATTTAAGTTCAAGTTATAAGCAGTCTTCTTGTGTCTGTCTGATGTGGGTGACATTGAATTCGAATCCTTTAAAGGAGAAATTTGTGTGTCGAAACTGGTTTAAGCAGTTTGTTGAGAGTTAATCGATGTGGACTAAGGGACTTTCATTTGGTATACCTATGATTTGATGAAGGCCCGGAATTAATTCAAGTGATTGTTACTTATGCCTCAGGATATAAGAGTCAGAATATAAGAGGAAAAACAATTGTGAAGTAAAGTATCCTAAATATTAAGCCATCAGCTATGCGCCCAATGCCTAATTTAGCTGAAATCCCGGTGCCAGCTTTCAATGAATTACTCTTTTTAGAAATACGACATATTCCACGACCCCTACCACCTCTCAAAATCTTACAGTTTCCTGATGAATTCATTGTTTATTCACCTGATCGTAGCCTGAAAATAAACATGGAACGTATATCTACGTACCTCGACACACTTCATAGCTACTTCCTTTTGTGGCACCTTATCCCCAATCCGTCCAAATCCGAATCCATCATAATTCAAGGCCACGTTAAGCTTCCCCGATCGACGAGACGACTCCTATCCTACATAACACTAAAAATGAACAACAATCCCATCCCTAGACATACCACCGTTACATACCTGGTTGTAGTGCTGAACACCAAACTATCACCAATACCCAATGTGAACAACATCCTCACTAAAGTCCTGCATGCATACCACAGTATATTACTCCTCATACACTGCTCCACACACATCAAAAATTCCTTCAAGCATAATTGCTATAAGCAACTAATTCGTCCCATCATATCTCATGGTTTTCCTGTTTGGTCTGATCTTTCCTCACACCAAATGGAGTGGCTGAGAGCAACGGAGCGGAAAATACTGTGACATTGCCTCAATATTCAAACCCAACTCCTACAAATTCCATAATAATCTCACTCTTTATAGCACAGCCAAAGTCCCAAGAATAGATTTGTTCCTTACAAATCTATCTTTGAAATTTTTTGGCAAATGCCCTGACCATCCCAACAGTCTAGTAGGAAATGTACTAAGCCGTCCACAATACCTTGATCCTCTCACTCACAAGCATGTCAGCCCAACTCACATTCTTTCCTTGAATGAATCCCACACACTACGAGAAGCAGGACCGGTACGGTACGGCCCAATATTTTCCGACGGCCTGACGAAATTGGACGTAATCTTTCCTCCACAGACATACGAAACTAACTGCAACCTTACTTTCCCTCCCTGTCATCACACCCCTATCCCAAATTTCCTTCACTCCACTTTATTCATTCGCTCCTAGTGTTGCTCCAAAAATGAAGTTTTTGAGGGGTTTTACTGGGCTTTCCCCTCTATATTATAAGTTAGGTTAAGAATTTCAAATACATATCATAACAGCTGACCAAGTGAAAAAAGAGCTAAGCACCTTTGCCTCACATGTCTCAGCTAAGTATATTTCCTCCCTTCAAAAATCAAGGAATGATTTTAAAAACTATCATTCCTAACAAGAAGTTTTCGTTAAACAGCCTCAAACTTTTTTACCACAACTGTGGTGGTATGAGAGCAAACTGAATAGACTCTTTCTTGACCCAAAATCTTGCCAATTTAATGTACTGACGTTCACGGAAACCTGGTTAAACAGTTCGCACACAAACGCAGAAATATTAGATGGTAACTGGACTATTTACAGGAAGGACCGAAACTATCTTTCTACTGGCCAAACTCGAGGTGGTGGTGTTTTAGTAGCAGTTCGTAACTTGCCATCAAGCGAACTAGTCGGAAGCAGCTCACATAATCTCTTCGATCGTAAGATTATTCGCATTTCCTGGTCCAATGGTTTCATTTACATCGGATTATTCTACATCCCACCCGGTTCAGACGAAGCCGTTTATAATGATGTATGCGTAGTGATTTCTACCCTAGTTTCATCTCTTAATGAGGAGAATATAATTATAATTCTCGGTGATTTCAACCTCCCAAATTTAAAATTTACGGCTGATGAAACTGATAATAAACTCATTCCTTTTAATCTTCTTGATTCCAGCGATTTCAATCTAGTTAGTACATTTTATGGCAATGATTTGCAGCAAATAGCTCCGACACCTAACCAAATTGGAAATTGGTTAGACCTCATATTTACTAATAGCTACGACGATGTAGTGGCTAACTCAACTGTTGATGCAGAAAACTTTTTTGGCAACACCCTTCACCACTCTGCGTTCACAGTTGAACTCTATTGTATATGACTTTCGCAATGCTGATTATAAGAGCATTACAGATTGTCTTCTCAGAGTCGACTGGGCTAGTAATTTTTCAACGTTAGAATTAGATATCGCTGTATCATTATTCTATGAGTTGGTTTTTGACGCCGTTGAAAAGTTCAGTACCCTACTTCGATGTACAAAAACAGCTTTTGTTCGTCATGCTCTCACGAAGTTTGTGACCTGTTCGCTGAGCATTTCCAGGAAGTATTTTGTTTATGTACAAGCATGTCTAACATTCTTCTCCCTCAAACAAACCCACCAAATATCATCTGTGAAATGTATTTAATTAGAGACGAGATTGCAAAGGCCATCAAAGATCTTAATGTCAACAAGGGTCCTGGTCCTGACTTGCTACCTCCTAGTTTCATACTCGAATGCATGGAGTCACTTATCTTACCCGTGTATTTAATTTTCAACAAATCACTTTCTTGCGGGGTTTTCTCCTCTTGCTGGAAATCATCCCATCTGACCCCGATTTTTAAATGTGGTGATAGGCGTTCAATTGATAATAATAACGAGGTATTGCAATACTATCAGCATTGCCTAAACTATTTGAAAAAATTGTCTGTGATAAGCTCACTACTTTAATAGAACCTCTTCTAAATGAACAACAACATGGTTTTAGAAAAGTCAGGTCAACTTCTACCAACCTCGTGATTCTCGTCTCAGATGTTCTCTGTGGCATGGAAAAAGGGCATCAAATTGATACCATCTACACAGACTTCAGCAAGGCCTTTGATCGTGTTGATCATGATATTCTTCGAATCAAACTACAGAAATTTGGTATCTCGGGTCTCTTATTGAACTGGTTAGACTCTTATCTTCGAAATAGGACGCAGTACGTTAAGTTTCAGGGTATCCTATCCAAAAAAAAATTGAAGTTTTATCAGGTGTACTACAAGGTAGTCACTTGGGGCCTCCTTTATTCAATATTTTCGTATCGGATCTTTCTGAAGTTGTAGCAGGCATCCTTCACCTTTTTTATGCAGATGATCTGAAAATGTACCACACAATTAAATCGAAATCTGACTCAGTTTTCCTTCAATCGAAACTGCTTTTTCTTGAGCAGTTTTGCAAACAAAATAATCTCGACATTAATGTCAGTAAATGTCAAGTCATTAGTTTTTCCCGCAAAACCAGTAACATAAATTTTGATTACCGCCTCAATAATGTTGCAATCAATAATGTTGACAATGTCATCGACTTCGGGGTTACTTTGGATAAAAAGCTGCGTTTTAATTTACACTATGACAAAGTCTTAAGCAAGGCTAATAAGCAGCTTGGATTCATCAAAAGACGTGCGAAGGAATTCAAAAACCTATGGGCCACGAAGTCTTTATACATAGCTCTAGTTCGGCCATTGCTCGAATATGCATGTATTGTCTGGCACCCTACCTTTGATATCCATAGCGACAGGCTCGAATCGGTGCAGAAGCAGTTTTTGCTATTTGCGTTGAGAGATCTGTATAATCCCTACGAATTTGATAATCTACCTTCATACAGATACAGACTAAATCTCTTAAATCTATCAAGTCTATCTTCGCGGAGTCATATGCTCCTGCTTTACTATTGATGTTATTAGGGGCTTGATCAATGTTGTGTCTCTGTCGAATAAGATCACCTTCAACGAATCAGTAAGGCAGACGAGGCACACACGTTTACTCAATGAATACCGACACCACACAGTTTACGCCAACAATGAGCCAATCAATAGATGTTGCAAAATATTCAATAGCTTCTCAAAACACTATTCCCCAACCATTCCCCGACCTAGGTTTAAAACTGATCTGATTAAGGTGCTCACGTCATGAATGTCCTATCCAATTCCCTACCAAAGATGGTTACATTTTTAAAATTCGTTCATTATTGTTTATTGTACAAATTTATATAAATTATTAAATATTAATTGTAAGTGTTTTTTTTCTACGCCTTGTTTGGTTGAAATAAATAAATAAATAATACGTACTTATTAACATTTGGCTAAGATCTTGGTATAGTTTTAAAACTGTTAGACCTAAGACACAATTAAGCTAGTACATTAGGTATAAATCATATTTACAATTTAATTTAAGCCCAATAAAATGTTTGTTTATAAAATGTTTGGTTATAGAAATACGATAATACGAGTTTGGTGAAGATTATAGTGACCTCAACGATGAAGATTTTGAAATTTAAGCTGATTCCATTCATAAAAAGTCTAGCGCATCAGAACTGCTAGAAAACTAATTTTCGAAGAAGCTATCTTTTGAGGGATTTAAAAATGTGTGAAGACGTTATACACTTCTTTGTAGTTTAATATCAACCATATCTTATTCAAAGGAACAAATATCATTTTCCGACAGCATTTTCTATAACACAAATGATGAAAATGTTCAGCGCGGGCAACATTTGTCCAACACAGCAGCTATAAAACTACCATAACATGCTCGTGCTTAATCAACCTATCCTTTGAATTTCATTTTCATCCGAGGATGTCATCGAAAGTTTCAGCGATTAAACTATGTCTGGGGTTGCCATCCGAAAAATTTCCAAAACCTGGAAAATTTAAATATCGGCTGCTTATTTTATTGTAGATGCTTTGCTTATGAATAGAAAATGGAAGCATCTGTTGGTGCGATATTAACGAAATTGTCCGGTGCTGGTAATCATGTGCTAGCACCACAGCTGCTTCACGTTGTATTAAACCCACCTTTTGAATTTCGTTTCGGTTGAATGGCTGCGCTGTAAGTTATTGGAGTGAATTTAATTTTAGGGTTACAATCGTCCAAACTTTTTAAATTTTTGAATCGTAAATATTTGTTGTTAATTGTCATTGCAGGATCATTCCCATTTGAAAATTTTAAGACAACTTCGCTCAATAAAGAAATGTCAATAAATTACGAAATTCATCATGACCGTCACAGAAGACTGTTTGGAACAAGTGGAAAACAATCCCACGCTGCTTGATCGAGCTATTCCTGGCGATGAGAGCTGGTTTTTCCAATACGACCCAGAAACCAAACGTCAAAGCTCACAATGGTTGTCTCCGCATGCCCCCCGCCCGAAAAAAACTCGCATGAGCAAGTCGAAGGTAGACGATAATTATTGCCTGTTTTGATAGCCGTAGAATAGTCCACAAAGAATTTGTTCCATCGGAGCAAACCGTAAATCAAGTCTACTATCGCCAAACACTTGAAAGATTGTGAAAACGAGTCAACAGTCAACTACATCGCTCGTAACTGAATCCTTCATCACGACAACGCGCCGTACCACACCGCCTTCTGCGTATCCCAATATTTGGCCTCTAAAGGGATCGTCGTGTTGCAACAGCCACCTTATTCGCCCGATATGTCACCCTGTGATTTTTTTTGTTCCCTAGAACAAAATCGGTGATCAAAGGAACCCATTTTGAGTCGATTACGGACATCCACGCGGCCGTGACGCGGGTACTCGCGGACATCCCAGTCGAAGTGTTCCAGAAATGTTACGAAGCATGGAAAACGCGCTGGAATCGTTGTATAGCTGCCCAAGCGGACTACCTTGAAGGGGATGGCAGAGTTGTAGAATAATTTTTAAATATACGGTTTTTATGAAATCAGTCTCATTACTTAATTGTCACACCTCGGAACAAGTGGAAAACAATCCCACGCTGCTTGATCGAGTTATTACAGGCGATGAGAGCCTGTAATAACTCGCCTGTAATAAATCATCGTTAGCAATTCGTATATGCCAAAAACCAGTTTTTTTTCTCAGTGATTTTTCCAAATGGCACCACTGCCACAGTGTTGCCCGTATTTCAAAATACCTTCTATCAGACCTGGTTCTAGTTAATTTCAACATGTCCTGTAAATTTCATATTGATCGCATCATCCGATCGTCAGTTTTCGTGAACAGAAGTTTTGAGTGCCGAAAATAGAGGTAATTTGATCACGGGCTGCCGTTCTTGTTTACCGCGAGATTTTGAAATATTTTATTTGACTTGGTGGACAAAGGTAAAAATTTATCAATAATTTCAATTTAGTTTCAAAAATCAAAAAATTTTCGGGAAGGTCGATGATTTGAAGGATTTCTCTTCAGAAGCCTGCTGTAGCTACAGAGTTGCCCGCACAGTCTTGAAAGTCCATGTGTGTTAAATTCTAGTTAACATCAATACGCTCTGAAAATTTCGCGATGATCCATTGTTTTTCTTAGAATCTATGACAAATCGAAATTTGGAAAAAAAATCCTTGCCTACTTGTAGGCACTCAGTGCGTATACAAGGCTCAAAATTTCCACTTCTTTATCATAAACAAACTAAAAACAGAATAAGTTTTCATTCCTAGTACTTTTTTTAAACAAAAATCTACAATGCTTGGAAATATAGGAGTACCTGAAAATTCACTAAAATGCCCATATATATATATATTTATATATATATATATATATATATATATATATATATATATATATATATATATATATATATATATATATATATATATATATATATATATATATATATATATATATATATATATATGACGAGTTTTCGGCGAAGCGAGATGATTTCACGATTTGAATGATTTCGTATAAGTTTTGGGACTATCCAAAATAACTCCTAATAACACAAGATTAGCTTGCTTGAAAAGGGAGCTAAGGTATGCTATTTTCGATCATGAGAAAGTGCGATTGTACACTATTTTCGAAGTGATGATGGATTTGTCTATTACCATAGCCTACATGGTTTAATGGAAAAGTTGGCAATTTCAGCCTATAACGCAACTGAATGACGACTGTGTATGAAAACCGCAAAGCGGAGCTTGAAGTTCACCCCACTCCACAATGAAAATTGATTTCTTTCAGTCCCGATAGGCCATTCAGTTCATTTTGGTAAAGAATATAAAGACATAATGAGAGGTATTGATTTGTTGCAATATCACATGCACTAATGGATCAATTGCTAGACTTTCTTCGAAATAACCGAGCATCAAATTGTCCCGCAACTTCTGGAGAGCTTCAAATTATGATGGCCAGCTATTGCTGGAGCATCAATGTCCGCGGATTAAACACTTCAGAAAAAGCTATGAGCGAATTTTTGTGCCTTAATGTGTTACCGTTCGATAAAAAATGACTATTTATATCAACGAAATTTAACTTCCAATGACTATTATAGCCTTTGTATGAATAAAACATTCTTTGTAAACGGTATGTTTGGTAAGTTTTTACTTTAATTTCCTTTACATGCATATCTGATATGACAACTGAGTGTATCTTGTAGCTTAAAAAGTTGACGTGATAGACAAAAATCGAGGCTATTTTTGTATCCAGAAGCCAAAAGTTAGTTGAAAACACATCACAGGTTTAAGACAACGAAATTGATATCCCCCGAATCTTTCTCCAAATTTTTCACATATAAAAATAATCTCATTCAACTATTAAGTTTGAAATGATATCTGATCCTAAAGTCTTCACATTGCTTAAGTTATTGCCTTGAAAAACACAAATTGAACTTTTGAAACCCGACATGCCTTTTTAAACCACATCAATGAAACTCTTATCGTATCCACTTTCATACTCTGGTAAGTCCTCGAAAAAGGTTATAAAACCAAATGAGCACACCAGATTGTCTACAATTCCAGCTAATACTATCGATCTGACTCTCTTTGAAGTCTTTGAAGTGCTATCCAATCACGCCTGTTTCACTGAAGAGTTTTAACCGATTGAAAATCGGATATATATTCTATCGCTCGATTTGTCCCTGAGCGGTTGCTTGCAAATTTTTCTTATTAATATCACTTAGCATCCGACCCCGGGGAACATTTCAAATATTTATCAAGCAGTTGGCCTCTATTATGAGCTAACACAGATTCAGATAATTTCCTTGGGGCTAAGAGGATAGCTCTTAAGTTGTGCTCCTTTCGTATTCACATTTGCTTCCTGACTCCTTCATATCAGGGTATCCCATGGTTGCTCCTATATGTACGTTCCCGATACGAGATGCCTGGCTGTTCGTGCACATCAGTATGTTATTGAAATCCAATATGTGTTGTTTTTTTATTAAAAATTTGATAAGGCACCAGAAAAAGGACATGCTAAAACATTCGTTCGATTTTCGTTATTGTGCTTGAGGCTCCTGTATATAGTTGCTGAGTGATAGATCAAGTCATTTTTTTTGTTCAATGGTTCACTATGTCAACAGATTGTTGGTACGTGGTTGGTGTGCATGAAAGCAATGTGATTCTTATGATAAACAATATTTGGTCGAATTTGAGTGTTCGAATAGTTTAATACTATATTTTGGAGTCTTGTAAGCCAGGCATAAAAAAACCCTTCAAATGATCACGCAAATGATCAGATACTCAAATGGAAGGTTATATTTCGATATAAATTTGCATTCGGGCTTTATTTTTTTTCAGGGTCAAACAATTTGGATAATAATAGTGTAAGGATAGGAAATCGGAAAAAATAGGATACGCATTTGCAAAACACATTGTGAAGTTTTAAATGTAAATACTGGTAGGAATATTGCAGCACTTTGAATTTATTTCGGAGTGTCACTTATAGCATGATTCAGCTTATTGCAGAGCATTTTTTTATAACGTCTTTATTGTAAGGTGTTTAGCATATATTTTCAAAGTTAGCTTTTCTTGCACATAAATAGCAAATATGACTGTTGCTATCAACCGTTTACTAGGAGCACAGTTGAAAGTGTGCTGAAATTGCTTTATAATAAAATCAATTCAATCTGTGAATTGCATTTGGATTTGGTGGCTACGTTGGAAGCTATAAGGGTAGAAATATTTTAAACTTGCAACAGTCTCAAAATTTTCTAAATCAAAACATTTGTCGCTCATTGCCATTACAAGATTATTACCATCTGGAAATTTAATTTTAGCATCTCTTAGTACACAAATTAAGAAAATTACTATATTTCGAAGCTCTATCTTAATTTTTCAGCCAAAAGTCTATGAGACACGCCTCAAGCAAAGGTTTACCTATTCTTTGAATTTCAGGTTGGTTTAATATCTGCCTTGGAAGTTATTGGTCAGAAAGCTTTTATTTGGTTGAGTGTTTTTTCAACATGCCGACACAGCCACCGTGTTGTCTCATTAAATTTAGCAGCTCTACTGCTATGAAATACTTTTATATTCTACGAATTTCACACTAAATTGATGATTCAGTTGCGACTTTTAGCAAATGCGAATATTGGGTGCTGAAAAATAGAAATTTTGATGTTCTTGGGGCACTTGGAGTGTTGAAAATTACGAACTGAAAGGGTGGACAAATTATGTGTCGTTTACTTTTTTATCATCATTACCAAGCATTATTATCATCATTGGGGCTTGAGTGGCCTAGTGAGTAGAGCACTGGCTTCTTATATGGGAGGTTTTTGGTTCCAATCCAGGTTCGGACGACAGACGGTACACTAAGTTTTGAGTTCACCTAGCTCTGATTAGATACTTGAGTCAGGGGGAAGTGAGTCGGGGGAAAGTGAGTCGACGAACTAATCACTCCACACTCGTGATCAAATCGATTGTAAATTTGTGATGAATCTCTCTACTAGATATCAGGTACGTGTCAATATCACTAAGCCCAAATTCAGATCCATCAAAGTGAGTGAAGAAGATGGCCGGAATTTCTGATGACAGCTATGTTACGGAAATCAACATCGTTCTTACATATTAAGAGTCCAAGAACTAACCAAACAGATCTCTTCGATTCAAGGCAATCTCCGCCATTATTCGTTGAATATTGTATTATAAGCAAAATTCTTTAGTACTTATAAAACCTTTTTTGCTGCGAGAACGTAATTTTTCTCAGATTCTGGAGTAAAATTTGGTCGAAGAGAGCAGGTTTGTTTGGGCTTCACCGATAGTAACGGTTCAAAAGGTCAGTTCAGGTTTGTATTGACTATACGCATATACTAATGCCAATACCTTTCAAGAAAGCTACCCTCTCCCAAAGGTTAATGACAATCTGCATTCTATTAATAATGGATCGGTTCCGAATGAAAGAAGACCTTGTAGTGATGCGGGCAGTTGTGAAATGTTTTTGCTCTTCCAGTTAGTACTTCAAAACTGTATCTGCTAACTTCTTTGAGTTTGTACCCGAGACTTGAAACAAAAACAAACGATGTGAGTTTTTGAGAATATTGCCAGCAGGTGAGTAAAAATCACTCCAGTTTAAGAGTTGTCACCAAAAAAGTGCCAAGCAACAGGTGTTTCTGAAGTTTTTCTTCGTTTTGTGACACTGCAATGGTTCATAAGCGACAGCGGTTCGAAATTTGTCAGCGGGGTTATGCAGCATACACCACATTGCTACAAACTTAACCAAGTATGTACTCCAGCCTACCACCCCGGAACTAACTCGATAGAATACAATAATCGGGATCCGGAACTTCAGTTAAGCATACTTGTAAGAGACTTTCTCCATTCATAGTTTTAACCAGATTAATAGTGCCAGTTCGGTGATCTCGTTCTGGTTTCTTCTCACCAACGAACTCAATCTTAACGCAAGAAGACAGAAAAATTTGAACCAACCTTGATGGTCCATATACTGCGATTAGTTCTAAAAAAAACCAAAAACCTACTGCATAGCCAGCCCAAACAAGTCCACTGAAACATTAAGAACGTACAACACTTCAGCGTTAAAAAGCTACGTAGCCAAATCATTTGGAATGAATCAACTCGGCTTCACTAATGAAGAAAGAAACATTTACCCGGCTTCACGGAAGTCAGAGGAGAAAATTATAACATCCGCACAGCGAACTTTCCGTCTTCTATCCCCATGCAGAAAAATTGTGAACAGCCACTAAAGTTCATGTATATGAAATGACGGGGATTCATCCAATGATGAAAGCCTAGCATGTTAACAACGTTTTAAAACCCATTTATTGGCAAATTATAGTACGTTTTTGTTATTGCAGATGCTGTACTTGCCAGAGATTCTAGTTTGTACGGGTTTTGCAGGTCAGATGAGAATCAATTAATGACTTCACTTATTACTCGTCTCGGTTTTGCTGCAGGCACCATTGATAAGTTAAACAGCTAGCTTTTATGAAAAGTAAAGTTTGGCGTATAAAGAAGCTTGTGCTCTTATCAAAATATGCAAGCACGGGCAACCGTCGACTTCTTCAATGCCATTAAATTCTGCCCCTGATTCTTCGAACAATAATGCTGCTCCAAGCTACCCTACTATCGTGTTCAAGAACTAATGTCATCTGTCACCTTCTCAACCTTCATTCTAGCAAATCGCTATGCCACACTAATACACAAGCGACTTTTTCATTTGCTCTTAATGCTCCCTCCCTGTCATCATTGACGATCATGAAACCTCAACTGAAAGCGTTTGTATCACGCTTCGCCTTGCGTACGTCAGGCGGGGACATTGCATCGTTGAGGCTAAGTTTCAGTGTGTTTCTCGTCTCCTTACATGCAAACAGCTCACGAAAGATAGCCTCAAAAATTAAACAACCGTCTCATTTTGGGTTACTGTTTCTCCTGGCTTCCACAAAGATATCCGGAATATGTGAAAGTTTCTATTAAACTTACCAAACCTGGTATCGAATCATTACTTTGCTTCCTTATCTCATTTAACACATTTCTTTTGTTTCTTTTATTATATTCTCTTTCTCAATGCAACGCTGTTCCCAATATAAATAACAAAGTTCTAGACTTCGTCCTATCTAATATTCCTTCTCATAATAGCAATGATCATACAACTCGCTTTCTTTACGTCTAAGCAAACTTGCATCATTCTTTTCACTTTTCAGACAAATAGAGTTTCTTCTCGAGCCATGCGCTTTAACTACCATAAAGTAGTCTTTGCTGGTTTCGTATGATGACTAAAGTGGACTTGGCTAGCTGACTCTCTTTTCCCGCTGTTTCTCTTTTTTTTTTAGAAATACAGGCTCTTTGAATTTTTGAGGCTACATTCTACTGCCAAACCTACCGTCAATTAGGTTGTCCGCGATTACTATACGAGCATTGAGTCCTCTTTGTGTACTTATCAACAAAAATTGTACTGGTTTTATGTTCGTTCTCTCCCGATTTTATCATCGTTTTCCCAATCCTATGTTCCTTCTATGTCTGTCTGCCTCTAATCCACGAGAAATTTGCGACGTCTTTGCAAAATATTTTTCTTTTCCTAACGCAATTCAATGTTAACTTGTGAAGTTCCCCATGTTCTTTCAACTTCCCTCTCCTTCGTTTGCACCAATCCTCTAGAAACTGAATCTCTGCTTGAGTATCTTGATGTCACTGTCAGTTGTGGCGCAAACCAAGTCACTTTCATCGCTCTGGTGTATTCCTATGTCTATTATATTCGACCTCCGATTTCGTCTGGCCCCTTCCCAGCCAGTTGGAAATCTGCTTATATTTCCCTATCCACAAGTCTAACGATCCAAGCTGCATTTCCAACTATCGTCCCATTTTCCTCGCACCTTGTTTTGGTAAAGTTCTTGAAAGGGTTGTATACAACCTGCTGCTTCCTCCTCTCCATTCTTTCCTTGCTCCTGAGCAACATGATTTCAACAAAGGAAGATCTCCTACCTTTTATCTTATATCCTTTACTAACTCGTTTGCTTCTTCTTTAGAGCACAGGAAACAAGTGGATGTGGTATACACCGACTTCTCAAAAGCTTTTCATTCTATTGACCACACACTTTTTCTTGCAAAGCTTTGGAGCTGTGGTGTGTCTGGTCTTCTTTCATCTTGGTTTTTGTCCTATGTTTCTGATCGTACCTGTGATGCAACTGTGAGTTCTTTCTGGAGTTCTCCTGGGTTCCATTTTCAGTTCATTATTATTCCTAGGTTTTATTAATAATCGCAACTTAAATCTCAAATTAAAGATTCAAATCTTAAAGCTTCTTATTATGCTGGACTATTTTAATCGTATTGTACTTTGTTCTATGTTTCAAGAACATTAGTATTAAAATCGATTTGGCCAAAAATTCATATTTCAATGTATACATATATATATATATATATATATATATATATATATATATATATATATATATATATATATATATATATATATATATATATATATATATATATATATATATATATATATATATATATATATATATATATATATATATATATATATATATATATATATATATATATATATTATACAGTAGAGTCCGCTTATAACGATGGCCAAGGGACCGCACGTTTACCGTCGTATTAACCGGGCAACGTTATCAGCGATTTTCGAAATGTACCTATACATTTCACTCATATTACTACTTTTTTACATAGCAAAGCACATATTAAAGTAAATACAAACGATACACAAGATGTTATCATAAGAAAAACTCATTTATTGGAAAAACACTAAGTAAGGTTGTTTTACAGAATGTGAGACACATGTTAAAGTTTTGTAAGCTTGTAGATATAAATTACATAGCAGCTGAAGAAGAGTGTATTTTAGTTTGTTTCTGATTGGCTTGTGCCTTATAATAAGAATTCACCCCTTCAGTCTCATCATCGTCACTATTTTCGTCTTCTTCGACTGCTTCACGTCCTTTGGTGATAATATTTTGCACGATAGGTTTTTTTAAACTGTGCCCTTCGTGGTCGTCGCAACCATGACCGTTATCCTTTCTTTAGATAGTTTTCAACCAGCAAACATTTTGCTTTTAAATTTTAAAGTTTTGTCTGGTGTTAGTCTATAAAACAATCCAGTTTTATCGGCGTTACAGATTCGGTCGTTTGTGAAACTTGCACGCAAATTGGGTCAAACGGTACAAAGCCAATCACTAACATAATTTAGACTCACCGACATTGATTCTCCACTTACCTTGCCGGACACCAATATTGTGTCTAATTTTGAAGCGATTGATCCAACTTGGTGTACATGTGAGATTCGGTACATTGAATCGCGAAGCAAATAACTGGGCTTTATGCTGTAAAATAGAGTATTCCCCGGTTTTGTTGCACTGTAAGCCACTGAAGCAATGTTTGATCCACTTGATCCTGTGTGGACGCCCGAATTCGCTTGGGAATTAAAACGTTATTATTGAACAGCTCTTCAATCTTTCATTTGCTATTCTTTATTGTTGATATTGTAGAGTGAGAAACACCAAACTACTTTGCAATAGTCACATTTGATTCACCTGCTTCTAAACGTTGAATTATTGCACTCGTTTCTTAAATAGTAAAACCTTTTCGTGTTTTAGACGTTGACATTAGCTGCGTTTTATTTTCATTCAGAGTGTAGTAGGTATCCTGCATGCATAATAAAACGATCCAGAGTAGCACGCGAGTTTTTTTTCTATCAGACAGTTGTCATTTCAAAATTTGAATTGTCATATAACCAACGCCGTCTTCAAATGTATGACTATTTATCCTGGTTGACAGGGTGACATGGAAATTTTTGAAAATTCCAACTATTCCAGTTGACATGACTTTTCGAAATACGTTTCACAGAGAGCACGAGTACGAGCTCCACTGAATTCACAAGTGTTCGTACTCTGGATGTTGTTGTTGTTTCGTGTGCAAATCGATATCCTGCACTACTCTGGATGTAAAATAAAACGCACCTATTTTTACGCATACAAATAAGACAAGGAACGGCATCTGGGTTGGTGGCAGGGCCGTCTTTACGCATGGGCACACTAGGCAAGTGCCCAGGGCCCCGCGATCTTTGAGGCCCCTTATTTCCAGATCACTAACCGATATTAAACTATATTTACCTGACTATACATAATAATTATCTATCTGCTTTTACAGTAGTCTCATGAACCAGGGGCCTAACACTGGCAACTCTATCTGCTTATTAGTAGGTGATTTCCCTAAATGATTTGCGAATGAATTAACCAGAATCGATCAATATGTGAGGAGAGCGTTTTAATTTCTGCTGTGCCTATTTGAAAAGCACGGTCGGGACGGCATTTCTGTTCCGGACTAAAAAATCATTTCACTCAAAATTGAACTTGTAACGGTGTGTTTTAGCTTGTATTCGCGATTGTTTTCAGTGCAATTAGATAATTCAGTGCAATTAGATAATTCAGTGCATTTTGTATTCAGTGCATGTTGTATATAAATAATAATATATACAAAATGTCAAAACGGTCATATCTTAGTGGCTCAGAAAAAAGGAAAAAAGTTGCACATAAGAAGTAATTGATATATTACCAAAACTAACATCATATTTTACACCAGGAGCTTCTGTGAGTAGTAACCAAATAATAGACCATCCACAAAATGAATCATACCACCAACAGGTTGCGGGAACTCAGGGAACTTCGCAATCTACTTGTTCTTCGCAAAGCCCTATCTTTTAGCCATATTGTATAGAAAGCGTCAATCCCTACGGGAAAAATGCAATCACTTCGCCAACATCTGTTTTAACTGAGCAACAGCTGTCATCCGACCTAGAAAATATTTCACACGACCCTGCCGATTATTTTAACGAAAATTTTACCCAAAAAAATTTTGGATTCGTAAAGGGCCAACATATATTCAAAATAAAGACTGCGACTTTTCCGAAGCGTCCAGAACCTACAGAGACAAAGAGGATGGCAAACTAGTAATAAGGTATTTCAATAAAGCTATATTTAATCGTAAATTGAAGAACAAAGAAAGTCTTGAAATAAAATGGTCGAAAAAATCTGTATTTTGTTTTTCTTGCTGCTTATTTAACCCTCCTGATATAAACCTATGCTCTCCGGGCGGATGTAATGATTGGAAACACATTAATCACATAATTTTACATCATGAAAATAGCCCAGCCCATAAACAGTCTATGATGACTTATCTGGCACGAAGTAAAGCAGTTGGTAGAGTAGATACAGACTTGCTATGACAATATAAAAAAGAAGTGGATTACTGGAAAAGTGTACTTAAACGAATTGTCGCAGTTGTAAATGGCATCGAGAGGGCTTCCGTTTCGAGATGGCAATGAAATCCTTGGATCTTATTGAGGTAATGGGAAAACAGGTCCTAAAAAAAATTATAAATGAAGTTAAATTAGCTAAATATTTTTCGATTAGCGTTGACAGCACGCCCGATCTGTCTCATACTGACCAGTTAAATTTTATAATTCGATACGTAAAAGACCGTGCTCCAATTGAAAGGTTTTTGGAATTTATACCTATCAAAAAGCATAAATCAAAATATTTAGCGGAAACCATCCTGCAATTTTTAGAGAATCATGATATACAAATCAAAGATTGTAGAGGGCAAAGCTACGACAATGCTTCAAATATGTCAGGAAAGTATGCTGGTCTGCAAGCGAAAATCAGGGAGAAATGTGATGTTGCTACCTTTGTACCTTGTGCGGGTCATTCTCTAAACTTGGTAGGTCTTCATGCCGCTAGGTGTGTACGAGAGGCAACAAGTTTTTTTTTAAATGGTTCAGAATTTGTACAATTTTTTTTCGATGGAATACATTGACTGAATATTTAGGTTCAAAAAAAGTTCTTAAAAGTCTTTCTGAAACCAGATGGTCTGCGCGAGCTGATGCAGTAAGCGCCTTACATCAAGGCCATAAACAAATTATAGAAGCCTTGACGTCGATCGCGGAGGATGCAGAGCAGCGACATGAAACTAGGCACCAAGCTCTTAGTTTGTCCATAAAAATGGAAAACCTGGAATTTATTTTACTGACAGAAATTTGGAACACCATATTGAAAAGAATAGACAAAACAAGTACTTATCTTCAGAAAAAAACTATAACAATGGACGTTGCAACTAATTTGTTAGCTTCACTTGAAGATTTCGTTATTAACGTCAAGGACAAATTTGATGACTTCGAATCGTGCGCTAAAGAGAAAAATCCGGAGTGTGACTACAAGGACCTATCTCAAAGAATAAGAGGTAGAAACTCACGTCAGGCAATATTTGATGGCTCGGCGCCATCAGTCCAACTAAAAGGGAGAGAGAAATTCAAAGCAGAAACTTTTATTCCCATAATCGATATCCTGAGCATTCATCTAAAACAGCGATTGAATTCATACAAGGAAATAAATTATCGGTTCGGTTTTTTATCTCGCTTGAAAACTTTGAGTCCCGAGGAGTTGAGTGTAAGTTGCAAAGAATTCACTAAAATCTATCATAACGATGTTAGCGAGAAAGAGCTAGAAATGGAATGTCTGTATCTAACAGAATACTTGAAAAGTGATCAGACTAGTGAAAATAAAGAAACTAACAGTGTTTCAGGTATATATCATCTTTTGAAAGAAGACAAAATTGAAGACACTTTTGCAAATGTAGAAATTGTTTTGAGAATCTTTGAAAGCATGATGATAAAACTGCAGTGGGGAACGCTCCTTCTCAAAATTGAAAAGAATAAAAAGAATAAAAAATCAGTTTGTCGCTGCTGTCCATAGAATGTGATGTGCTCAAAGAGATTGACTTTAAAGAAGTAATTAATGATTTTGCTTGTCTTAAATCTAGAAAAGTACCCCTTCAATCAGCAGAGACTTTTTAATTACTAATCTGCGTTTAATGGTTTAAGAATTACTTTTCCAGATTATAATTACCTATTGATTTAATGTGGCTTTGAATATGTATATATATGTATAAATAACTGATAAATATATCTAGAATTCTTCCTAGCTGCTCCTGTTGATTTCTATTGCCAGTTGTTAATAACCCTCTGTTTTAGGGGTCACGTTTGTCTTAAAGTGCCCAGGGCCCCAAATTGAGCAAAGACGGCTCTGGTTGGTGGCTCGGAATTGCGGGGAAACAATAAGCAAACGATCAACTGAGACCCGACTGCTTGACCTTACGGAATAACAACAAAATTTCGTCGTTATAAACGGACAATTAAGAGCTAAATTCAGCTAAATTACGTCGCTATAAACGGTTTGTTGTTATAACCGGAGTCGTAATAAGCGAACGTTTTGTAACACTATTGTATGAGAAACCAACCAAACCGATTCAACTAAGTCACTATAAGCAGTCAGACGTTTTAAGCGGAGTCGTTGTAAGCGGATTCTACTGCTGTATATATATATATATATATATATATATATATATATATATATATATATATATATATATATATATATATATATATATATATATATATATATATATATATATATATATATATAAAGACATATATGTATATGTATATGTATATGTATCATCAAAACCATTCAGTTACAATTTCTCTAACTTTCAGGATACATTTGTGTACATGCAGAATAGGTCCAGGTCTCACCAAATAATAATTGTCTTTAACCCTTTGGCGTTGGTGGCCATTTTAGGGATATTTTAGATATGCTTATTATTCTAACAATAAATAGTTTTCAAGAAAACTCACTTTGTGAAATGAATTTCGTAAGTGTTTGATAGATTTGATAAAGTTTTGGAAATTTTTATCCCTTAGTGTCCGCTAGTTGCCTAAAATGAAATCGGAAAAATTTGAAATTTTTTAAACCGCGATAACTTTTGAGAAAATTTTTGAATCGGTGCAAAACTTACGAAACATATCGACGTTACTAAGTTGTATACTTAGATGGTTTTGTATGAACGTGTTGGCAACCCTGTAGCTACTGTAGGCGCTGAAAGCGAAAAACTGCAAACCATCAACTCTCCTAAAAGATTTTCGTTTTTAAGAAAAATAAGCAACTCATATACAACTCTTAGGCTTTGTTTGCAGAGTCAAAGTAAAATTTAGGAAATGCCATGTCAGACAAGAACGGCAACCTTTCCCCAATTTACCTATATTTTTAGCATCAAAAACTTCTCTTCACGGAAACTCACGACCCAATCATCAGATACAGTTGAAATTTACAGAATGTGTTTGAATTAAGTAGGACCAGACCCAATAGAAGCGATTTCAAAATGTAGGCAGTTTTGTGCCAGTGGTGCCATGTTGAAAAATTACTAAGAAAAATAACTGGTTTTGGCCCTGTAAATTTTGATTCAGTTACCAGATTTTGACGAAATTCACACAGTAGCTGAATATTACTCTATGGAATGTTTGATAGAAAATTGGTTGAAATGTTAGGTTGCAGCTGCCAGCTTTGGTAATTTTGGTGTCTTAAATTCTGCAAATTCGTTTAGGAAAATAAAGCTCTTTGCACTATAGATTCCAGTGCAGTCATGGAATCATAACGAAATCCATATGGCAAATTAAACTTATTGTAGACAATATTCACCAAAAATCTTGTTGGAAAAACATTGATAGGCTTGCTAGCTATGGTTGTTTTTGTAATTTTGTGTCATATATTTAGTAAGCGATTTAATCATAAAATTTGCAGTGAATTTGTAATGAAAATAAAGAACAAATATTACGATCTAGAAAATTTGAAGACTTTTGCGGGTAGTAGCCCTACATTTCTTTGTATCCCTATAACTTCCAATGCAGTGATCAGATCAATACGTGATTCGCAGAATAAGTTGACTTCAACGTGAGGCAGATGCGACATATTTTTGGTTTCGGTGCAAGGAAAGGGTTGCCAGCATGAGGCGTTTTTGTGATTTTCGTACCAATAAATGCTTACATTAAGTATTCACATAGCGAACATTTCCAATGAAAATAAGTAAACAATGTTTAAATTTTCTTAGGTCTAACACCTCTCTGTCGCTGTAACTTTCGATGAAGTCATCTAAATATCTAAATTAAATTGGCTTATTATTACTTAGGGTGTATTGATCTTAAGTAGTAAAAATATCTAGTGGTAGTGATCTTAAGTGGCCAGTGGTAGAATATACATTCAAAATCTGCACAAATTTTCTACTGTTCTTCAATGTTCTTCAAACATTAGTGTTTCTAGCGGTTCTGATGTGTTAGGGTTTTTTTAATTCGCTGAGGTCTAAAATATGTATATTTTCAATCCTATACGTTGTTTTTAAGCATTTTTTTTTATTGTAATTGGGCATTCGCCAGCTTAAATGGATAGTTAAAAAGTAAATAAAAAAAATAACTAAATAAAGCTATTTTTGAAGAACCACTTACACTCGCTAACCATCTCGAAACGATTTTGTTGTGCTTCCATTAGCATTTGGTCGGTCGTCTATACGTTTGCGATAATTTTGCCAATCGCTATAATTTAACTACTGGTTTGTCTCTTGTAATATAATAAATTTGAAACTCATACACAGCTTAAAATAAGCGAAGTAGCCTTAAATGAACAAAGATTAAAAATATCTTAGATACATTTAATTAAAAAGAACCTATTCATCTCAGACATTGCCCCTATTTTTATTTTCATAGCCAAATCAATAGAAGTAATGTTCTCTATTTCTCCCTCGATTCCAATCGAGTTCCATTACGAAATCAACAAATGAACCAAAAAGAAGATAACATCTTTTGTTATTGCGCTCAATAGATTTCAAAGCCGGAAAATCGATTTCTTTAATTCAATTTTATTTTCCTTATCTTTGTCGACGTCGTCGTGACCGCCACCATTACGAAAACTAACTTTTGCTGCCAATTTCGCTTGGCTGGTAGACCAGTGAGGCGAGCAACTTTGCCGTACTTGCTGCTCTTTAATTGCTTTCAATTTAACGGACTGTTTGTTTATAAATGCCATTGCAGGTATAGCCACTAGAAGATAATTTTGCTTTCGACGAGCTATTTTGCAATGAAAAGTCTACGTTCATCGAACGAGCACTTGAGACTACCGCAGAAAAGTTTCACGTCGCGTATCTCGATATGAGCGGACTGCCAGCATCTCGAACCCGCCGAGTCCTCGTCCGAACGGAAACAGGATATAAGCGAATTGGGTGAATGTAGCACTTCAATTTTACACGAGTACCTGGATATTAAGCTTTATGCTTTTTTGTAATGGATCTGTGCCGTAATTTTCGGCAATTGATGCAGTAAACAATTCAGTCTATGGGGGTGTAACGCGAAATATTTATGCGTGCCTTGTCGAGGATTTGCTGGAAAATATATGTATGCCGAAAGCAATAACGTGAAATTCTGTGTGGTAGTCCTGCAGCAAGTATATAATATGATATGGGTCTAAAGTATATTTTGTTTTGCTTGTGCACGGCGAAAGTTGTCTTATTAGCATTATCTTATGTGAAGTAGTATCAACTTGGAGTCATTTAACTGTCTACTTGATATGATGGTTTAGAATTTCGTGTGCAAAATGAAATATAGTACTCTTTGCCCATATGTGGTTGGAGGAATATAAATTTGCTTGGTAATAAAATGCTGTTGTATCGTTTTAGTTGATTGTTGATGAATGATTATCGCTATAATTACTTGCATTTAGCTAAGACCTTTCTGCTATATTCTTCACTATGAGTAAGTATGTGTACGGTGAATCTGTAATCTTACATCGTCCCAGGTATGTGCAGAGCGTAGCGTGTATAGCTGGATTTTGATCCGAAAGAAGACAACCTGGAAAGACTGCTTGACTGACTACTATTATAGTTATTATTAGAAGCATTAATGGGTTTCATGCTACATGTCGGGAGTATTTATGACTCTTGTGATGAATAAATATTGTCCTGATAAAGTGGCATTATTTTTCAGATATGTTTGGCCTTGTTTACAACATTACTTAGAAATAGTAGACATTGTATAGGTACTACAAGACAAATAACGATAAGCCCGATATGTTACTAAATCAACAAGAAACTCCCTCACTTTACTAGCAATGAAAAATATTTTCAGATTTATAACTACCATACTTCGCACAAGAGGAGCATCATTTTCCCCAATTTTGACACCATTTGTTATTTTTAATGGCAGTGTTGTTAGAAATATGTTTTCTTTATCTCTTTTTACTAATGTTTGAAGAAGAACATTAATATTAAAATCACTTTGGCCAAAAATTCATATTTCTATTTATAAATATATAATTCATCAAAAAATTTCAGTGAGAAAATTTAAGGAACGCGCCATCCGATTGAGCTGAAATTTTCAGGATACATTGATGTATGTATATGCAGAATAGTAATGGCACTTTATTCTACTCTCCCGTTTTACGACTCTTACGCACTCACAATAGTCTTGAAGTTGGTCCTCTTCCACAATCTATTGGAATTTTCAAAAATATGGTTCGAAGCAAAATTTTTGATTCTAATTAATTAATTTTATTTTCTACTCTTGTTTATAATGGATTCTTTTTTTTCTTTTTTGCTCTACTTAATTTTACTTTATTATTTAATACTTTAAGATTTTTGTATATTTTTAATTTTATATATACTTACATTTATGTTTGCTCTTCAGATCCTAATTTGGTTTTGGTTTTTTTTTGTTTTTTTTTTGTTTCTAATTAATTTTATTTTCTATTCTTTTTAATGGATTATTTCTTTTTTTGTTCGACTTATTTCTACTTCATTTAATTTACCACTTTAATTATTTTTTACATATTTATATTTACTCATTTACTTCTTACTTTTTTATTTTTTTCATTGTATCGTATCTGTTTTTGGGCTCATTTCTTATTGAATTTCTTGTTGAATTGATTATTCGTGTTTTTAATGGATTTTTTTTTTGTTTTAATTAATTTTGTTTTATTTTATTCTAACTTTAATTATTTTATATACTTATATTTATATATTCTTATTTAGTTCTTATTTATTTTATATTCTTATTTAGTTCTAGTTTTTTTAGTTTTTTTCATTGGGCAGTTTTGCCTGTTGTATTGAATACGCTCCAAATAAATAAACCTTTTTGGCTTTGATGCTAGCAAAGGGTTGACAGCGCGAGGCGTTTTTTTGCTATTTTCTTAGCAATAAATGCTTATATTAAGTATTCATATCGCGAACATGTAGCGATTATAAAGATGGGAGTGGCCTTAGCACAACTTAGAACCAGACCGAAGTCCAGAACCAAGAGTGCTAAGGTCGGAAAGTGGAATGGCTGATGCCATTCAAGAGGCAAAACAAAAAAAAAAATTGCCCCGAGAGCAGGGTGCCCTAGAAATGGCCGTGAAGGCCCCTCGTCCGCATTAGCGGAGCACCCTTTAACCAACCCCGACGGATTGCCGCTTTGCTAGCTCGCAGCGGCTGGGGTGGGTTCTTGAAAATGGAGTTGGTTGGCTCTCAAGAAACGGGATGCTACTAGTATTCATCCGTCATGAATTCGTAGCCGCAAACTGATATGTAAACATATCCAGGGACCAAAAGGGGGCATAGTTCCGTAAAGGAAACCACCCAGGCTCTGCAACATGGGCTGACTAAGCAGACCCAGTGCTCGTGACAATGCACGGAGCCAGAAAATTGAAAATCTACAAAAAGGAAAACGGGAAACGCACTACCTCTCTTTTACAAGGAACCCGGGTGAGGCAGACAGCCCCGGGCCCCCGATGTTAGTGGAGCCCTGACCCCGATGGTCTGGGGTCCTCCACCCTCTGATACTGGCCAACATAATCAAAAATTCAAAAATCTAACAAAACCGAAAACAAACTGAAACTAAACTATTTGGCCAGTATCCCTCCCTTTAACAAGATGCTGAAAAAAATGCTGAAAATCACGAAAAAAGACTACATTATTATTTGTAGGCCAGCCAGGCCATGCGCGGACCCTGAAAAGAAGAAGAGCTTCTTGAGCCTTCGCCCAATAAGAAGGCCAGAGAATTGAAATTCTACAAATGCATTATTTATTAAAATTACTGCCAATCAATCCAAACTTTTTGTTTACACAGAAGTTACTTTTACATAAAATAATAGTGATTTAATTAAAGCTCAATTGGTAAAGAAGTACTTTCCAACTATGTTTTCTTTTTGTTTTCCTCAGCTTTAGTAATTGCTATTATTGTATCGCAATGTACGAGACTCACTGTCTTACAATTAATCATGAGTCGAATCACTAGAATTCGAAAACGTATTAACTGTTCAATTACAAATCCAAATAAAAAATTTAATATTGAATCGTATCACCTCAAGAACAATTTAGGAAGTCTACTCATTATTTGAGTCATGCATATCATGTTAGAACCCAAGAAGATCATAATAGTACTTAAAAGGAACACTTATTAATTATATAATGCATCATATTAAATGATATCTGCTCAAACGTATTATATTAACTTCATTGATATTAATGGATACCGGACATAGACCCAAAAATAATATGAGAGGCTAAAAAGATAATTGATTTTATAAGATATTTTCTTTTTCTGAAAGTAGTCAGCCTTCATTTTTTCAAAACAAAACACAACAGAAATGTGAATTTAAATTTGGACCAATGAGCTCCTTGCGAGAGCTGTCCTGAGTGTGTAGCATTAAAGGAACATTGTTTCTCTACGAATCAACTCTTCTATTCGATCTATCCTACAACCAAACTGTAATCTGTTGCGCAACGATTCCCTATTTGGTCGGCTACACTACACACATTTTCCCTTCAAACATTTTTTTTTCTAAAGTTTTTTTTTTTTTTTTTGCCTGCAAATAATCGTAATTTCATATCAACGAAGAAAAATTAGGAAAAGAAAGATAATGAGCTTGTTAGTCCCTGATTACAAATACATCGGATTCAACTTCTTTTCCGCTGGGCATCAATAATTTACCATTCGAACTTTTGTCACAAATTTAAATAATCCAAACATTGCATAGCAAGCAATCGAAATTGATCTCTCCTTTTTTTTGTATGAGCCATAACTTGACGTGTAAATAATTTAAGATTTTTATGCTTACACTACGTTTTACCTAATATGCCACTACCGCTTTACTTGCCATCAACTTAAGTGTCCATATCTGCTTCAATTCTTGCAGCAGTCGTCTTGCATCATTGACATTGAAAAGGGCATCCTCAATGACAGCATGATATCGCTTTCGC
This sequence comes from Nemotelus pantherinus, assembly GCA_963978885.1. Taxonomy (NCBI): domain Eukaryota; kingdom Metazoa; phylum Arthropoda; class Insecta; order Diptera; family Stratiomyidae; genus Nemotelus; species Nemotelus pantherinus. The sequence goes on along the minus strand of OZ022264.1, from coordinate 207,302,339 downwards.
ATCCTCTAATGTGGAGCTGGTTGTGATCATTCGTATCCACGATTTGCTTCCTTCGTGCGTGCTGCTCTCCATAACATACCTTTTTCCCCCTTTCTTCCCGCTCGAACGAACGAAAACAACGAAGATACGATTCCTTCCGCGGCAGCCTTACGAAAACAGAAATAAAACTTCTCCAAAGCAGGCAACAATCAGCGATTGGATGGAAAAATCACTCTTACACAAACAGAGGCAAAACATGCGATTTTTCCAGCCTTTTGATGTAACTTTTCTTTGTGTATTTATCACCATACGCATCGGGTACAATATTTTTCGTTCAGTACCGCCGAATGGCATTTTCTTCAACAAGGTACTTTCGCAGGAACGACCGTTGACCGGGCGATCGAAAGTAATTAGTTGTTCGCTCTAGCCAACGATCTTTATAAGTGCTCTGGCTCGGTACTTCTGCTCAGCCAGACAGAAAGAAATCCAACATTTCTCTTCTTTTCTAGGCACATGTCTTCACCGTGTCACTTTTCACACGCGCTTTGGTGCTTGATGCCCACTAGCTTTGGTATCAATAGGCCGTGAAAATTTGAGTATTTCTCACACAGCTTCGAAACTAGTTTGGAAATTTAAACAACCTGGCCGCACTTAATTCTCATGCAAAAATAACACAATTGCACTAAACTCACTGTACAACCAATCAAGTAGAACAACTCTGCATCTTCACAATATGTATTAATCCAAAAGTTTAGCACACGAAACAGTTTATTAAACTCCTAAACATTGAATTCGTTTGGTAAACTGTACTAAAATCTATTGCACACTTATGACGGCCACACAAGCACCGCTCCTCCGTTAACCCAGGCCACGACCGTCATCCCACCGCCTCACTCTACGATTCACAATCGACTCTCTCGAGTTCGGACTTGATCCTCGAGGCGAAGGAAAAATCCCGTTACCGGGTCTTGCTTATGACTCGAGCATCGAATCAGTCAATGTCAAATCGGACTTACTGCAAACATTATTTTTCAAATCGAACAATATTTACAGCTAGTCCGATTTGAAAGAAATGTAGCTATTTCGAGCACGGTACAGTGTGCGTCGAAATAATTGGTCCAGTAATTTCAATTGAAATTACTGGATGCTACAAACATTTACAATGAAAATAAATTACCAATGTTTAAATTGTCTAAGATCTAGAAATTTTTTGTTTCCAAACATCTTTCGTTTTTTGACCCTAAACATCTTTCTAACCCTGTAACTTTCGACGAAATCATCGGATGAAATCGAAATCGATAGAGTTATTTGATTTTGACAACTGTGGGAGACTTTTAGTTGCAGTGCTAGTAAAGTGTTGCAAGCACTAAGCATTTTCTTTGTTTATGCTGTGTTATGGTGCTTTCAAAGTTTTGCAATATTTGGCTTTCCTAAATCTTGAAATTCCTGAAATCCTTTCCACCCTATGAGTTTAAATGCATTGTTGCGGTCAAAGTTATTTTGCACTCGAAACAGGTTGGAGCACGTATGGTAGAATATGCACTCAAAATCTGCACGATTCTTCTACCATTGATGGAACATTAGTATTTCTAGCTGTTCAGGCGCGCTAGAGTTTTTTATATATTCATAATATTTTTTTCTAGCAATCTCTGCAACAACATGATTGCTTAAATCATTCATCCCAGATGTTCTCAGTTTTACGATCTTATTAAATTAATATACCACTAGATCTGTTCCATTTTGAAAGTAACCTGTTGTGTGAATTTCGTTTTGACCCAATGACTGGATCTGAAGTTCGTTTTTCTAGTCAATTATTTAGTGAAGTTTGACAGTGACGTTTTTAACAAAATTCAAAGGTCCCCATCGATCCGAGCGTTATATATTACATGAGGTCAAAGTTCACCAAAAGTGATTTTTTGTAAATACTTCAGTATTGATCAAATCTGTAGAAAGACAATGCCTGACAAATTGTAGCTTAAAAAATTTCCTACAGAAAAGATTTGATAATTTTTTTCTAGCAACGAAAACCGTTTTTGAGATACATATATTGATCTAAACAGGTGTAACAAACAGTATGCACTTTCTCAACGTTATGTTTATGTTATCCGACTTTGATTATGACTTGGAATATTTGTGAATTTGGTTTTCTATGCTTCAGAGGCCCATAAAAACAAAAATGTAGACGAACGTATCTACCACACTCCAGGATAGATGGAGAAAAAGTGCGCTCCAACAATTTCCCCTCTCTTGCCATAAAACATTGAGGGACATCTGCTCGCCGTCAGATATAAACTGTATAGCTGCACCATGTATGACGTATTCCACGAAGGAGAAGGAAAAGGCAGCAACATGGCAGGTGAAAATTGGTTTTGTGCCGCATCATATTCATGTGACGTCATGCGCAAGATTATCTCATTCTACCCCTACAGCTTTTATCAGCCACTTACAAATTACACGTGATGAAATACGTAAAGCTATTTCAGAACTCGACTGCAACAAAGGTCCAGGGCCAGATCTTCTTCGTCAAACTTTCTTGCGCAAATATGTAGAGCAGCTTATAACTCCCTTTCATATTTTTTTCAACAGATCACTTTCGTCTGGAGTTTTCCCATCCTGTTGCAAACTTTCATATGTCACACCCATCTTCAATAATGGTGATAGAGGCTGTATCGGAAATTATAGAGGTATTGCCATCTTATCTTCTATTCCGAAACTTTTTGAAAATATTGTCTACGATAAACTTTCTCCGCTTGTTGACTCCCGTCTGAACGAGCAACAACATGGTTTTAGAAAAGGTCGCTCAACTACCACAAATTTTACAGTCCTGCTCTCAGACGTCCTGTGTAAAATGGAGAAAGGATACCAAATTGACGCAGTCTATACAGACTTTAGTAAAGCTTTCACAGCTGACCACCCTACCTTAATTCTAAAGCTACTGAAATTCGGACTTGGTGGATCTTTGCTTAGCTGGCTGATTTCTTACCTTGGAAATCGAACTCAGCTGGTAAAATTTCAAGGACTTTTATCGAAAAATATTTCTGCTACCTCTGGTGTACCACAAGGTAGCCATCTTGGCCCACATCTCTTTAATATATTTATTTTTGACCTAACTGACGTCCTAGCAAATATACCTCATCTACTTTACGCCGACGATCTCAAAGTATATCATATCATTAAATCTAAATCCGATGCACTCTTTCTCCAATCCAAACTTGATTCACTTGATCATTGGTGCAATGAAAACAAGCTCTCTCTCAACATTGCTAAGTGCCAAGTTATAAGTTTCTCCCGAAAATACACCGCCTCACATAACACATACTTCCTCGGGAATAATTTGTTAGCTCGAGTTGATAACGTTGTCGACCTTGGTGTTGTCTTGGATGAGCAACTCCGCTTCACCTTGCATTATGATAAAATACTTTCCCATGCAAACAAACAGCTAGGCTTCATCAAAAGACGTGCCAAGGAATTTCGTAGCCTGTGGGTCACAAGATCCTTATACATCTCACTTGTACGCCCCATTCTCGAATATGCTTCTATTTGCTGGAATTCGGCTTTTGAAACCCACAGTAGCAGACTCGAGTCCATACAAAAGCAATTCTTACTTTTCGCATTGAGAGAACTATACAGCCCTTACAATTTTAATACCCTTCCTCCTTATGAGTTTCGACTGGGTCATCTAAACTTATTAACTCTTGCATCTACAAGAAAGATGATTTTGGCCTGCTTCACATTCGACGTCATTAGAGGTGTCATCAAAGTTGAATTCCTGAATAGAAAAATAGTGTTGAATTATCCTGTAAGAAACACCAGGTCCTCTCGTTTACTTAAGGAATATCCACACTCTACTACTTACGCAGCTAATGAGCCGATAAATAGATGGTGCAGGATATTAAATAGCATAAGTAATTTGTATTCTCCAACAGTCCCAAAATTATCCTTCAAATCCTCCCTTTTCCAAGCCAACCGCAACCCTTTATCCTAAGCTATATGTCAATGTTTTGTTTATTTGTTATTAATTTATTATTGATTTATTTTGTTAATTATTTTATTTAATTTTTCGTTTTATTTCTATGTACTCATTGTAATTTCCAATTTTGCTTTTTTTTACTGTTAATGTATCTTGTACCTTGCTTGGTTAGTAGATAAAATAAAATAAAATAAAAGGTCATGCTACTGTCTTTTAGTCTAACATAAATATATGCTATACACATGGCAGTTGAGTGCATTGATGGAACATCAACCTAACCAACGATTATGTGCCATTTTGTCTCTTACGTTTTACAGATATTCAAAGATAAAGTAAAGATAAAGTAAAGAGCACTTCTATCCGGATTAGGTGAACGCCTGGGGATATTGGTGTTATGTGCAGCGGAAAAACCAATATATTGGCAAGGAGAGGCTCAAGAGCTAGAAAAAGGTGCTGTATTACTGTACCACAGGCTCTTGCTGACACCAGAATCAAGCGAGAAGCGGCCATATGGTATAAATTATAATCCGAATGGGAAAACAGGATTTGGTAGGCAGAACAATATGGCCATCACTCGATTTAAGTAAAAGCAGGACATTTTTCAAGCTCAGTAGAAACTGCTTGAAATTCGTGGTTGGCTTGTTCACAGGGCACTACCTTACTGGATCTCACGCGCATATAACAGGACTAACATCCTGCAGTTTATGTATGAGGTGTGAGGTGGAAGAAGTCGTCATCGAGCATATTCTCTTTGATTGCCCGCCTCTAAATAGTAAATCTCTCAGCTACCTGAAAAGATTTGAGCATATTTTGCTTTCTTTCAGCGTAGCTTGTTTCTTATATGAAAATTTGTAGGAACAATCTCTATGGACACGAAAAAACATCCTGGCATTCTATTTTAATTTAGTGACTGAAAGTTGAAAACTATATGGCAGAAAGCTTTTATTTGGTTGATGGATGTTTAAAAATACTAGCTGCGAACATACGGGTATAAACCAGACGTCTATCAGACCTGGTCGCACTTAGGGTATCAACTATTCTTATAGACAAATGCTGATCATATTTGTGTCTCTTAGCATTTCATGCAATGAATTTCAATGCATTCAAACAGATCCCTAGTCATGTTTATTATTTGTATTTAAGTGCTTCCTTAGAAGTATTTGAGCAAAGTGTGGGACCGTAAAGTGAACTAAGCTGGCTAATAGAAACAAACCCCCAGTGTGGGCATATGATACATCATTGAATTTCAGATTATAATTTGTTAAAAGGTTTTACTAGTAACTACGCTGACGAAAGATGCTTTTGAAAACTCGTATCTATTTAAATTAATTCAAATCTCTCTAGATTGCGAATTATATGAAAGCATAAAGTACGTATATAGTTAATATGTGTAGAATAACCTACATTATCTGAAATGAAAATACCCTGATTCCAAAAGGTTACATGTTGAGAGTAGAATATAGTTATTTTGAACCACATTAATAATTTGCTAAGCTTGATTTGTTTTTCTTTACCGCTGCTTATTAGTTAGTTTGATTCTTATTTTCGTTCTTCGTTTAGGAACGACACATTTCACTTGATGCTAGTCGCTTATGATGTTCACTCATTCATGCGATTTAACATTATGATGAAAAGTTGAATTTTTGCTACCCTAAAAATAAGTATATCGGCTTTTTGGAAATAACTGGGTTGGAAACAAACGGTTTTAGTGAAAGTAAATAAGGGGCATTCTAATCCCTGTGCGACTACACATATGTATGCACATAGCTCTTTGTAGATAGAAGATATGTTAATGATGTTCATTATTAGGATATCTTCTAGAAATTTGCCTAGCGAGGATTTTCCCTTCCGGCTAGCTCAATCTAGCGTGAGGTTGCGAGCGGGAGATACTCTTTGTGCTTCGGCACGCTCGCAAAACTAAACTTAAAACTTGCATAAAGTGGGAGGGGAGTGAGCTAAAGATCATTTATTGGCGTAAATTACGATAGGATTCGACTATCAAGCCAGGAGCTTCGGCGAAAATGAATTTCAGAATTTTAGAAGTTTAGGTAACTAGGTGAAGGTTTACCGTTTTGAAAAGGAATTTTGAAAATTATAAAATTACATTCATCAGAATATTGTCTGCTAACGTAACCTTCGTGGCTAAAGGATTGCTCAAACATTCATCAAAAATCATACAAGCATATTTTTTGTATGCAATGATCTGATTACTCTGTGGGGGGGTTATCTGAGTTTGAAACTTTACAAGTTTTCGTTGCCAACTTTTACGCTCTTTGGTTCTCGCATTTGGCAAGAAATTTCCAAAACATTAGCTTAACTAAATTAAAAACACGAGAAATTTTCCTATTTTTACATTTGTTTTTGTACAACATTTTTGTTTCCGCAGTAATATAGGGGTATCCAATAAATCACTTAAACGCCTCCCCTGCTTCAGAAGGATTAAATATAATTTATTTTAAATTGAAAAATAAATTTAGAGCTTTTACTATTTAAAATTATGAATTTCTAAAAAAAAATCGGTCAAAAGTATCACATTGTTCATGTTCACTTTCTGTGAAAATAATGCTAACACTTAAGCCTTTTATGCTTGGTTCACACTTGACACTTCTCTCAGACATAAGTTTCGGAGATCTCTGACACAAATATCCGAGAAGAGTTCTTACTTGGCCACAAAAGGCTCGAGACTTTTCTCTCGGATACAAATTTGTAGAAGTGTCAGAACATTGATTGGAGATAAGTGTCAGAAGTGTTTTGATTTGACGCGAAGTGTCTCGAAACTTTTGTAAGAAGTTTCATTTCATTTTTGAGGTAGACGCAATGGGGCTTTCAAAGAAAAAGGTCGCAGCTGCAGTAATTATTCTAAATTTATTAAACAAAAAACAGAAAAAGAAAAAACGTTCTGTTTGGGTGAAAGATTGGATAGCCAAGAGAGCAGAATTTGGAGCGTTCCACCAGTTGGTACCAGAATTAAGAGTAGAAGACCCGGGGCAATTTGCTAATTTTTTTAGAATGACCCCTTCAACCTTTGAAATTTTAGTTAATAAAATTGCTCCACTCATTTGTAAAAAGGATACAAAAATGAGACCAGCAATACTTGTCGAAGAACGTCTTGGAATAACTCTGCGATTTTTGGCATCAGGTAATTAAAAGTAAAGAAGCAAATTGTATTATTTTGTATATTTTGATATGTCTTACAGGGGATTCCTACAGCAGCTTAGCATATTTATTTAGAATAGGAAAGAGTACAATAAGTGCAATAATTCCCGAAGCATGCAAAGCTCTTTGCGTGGCCCTTCAGGATTACATGTTGGTAAGTGAAAAATTACCCCAATCGCTATTAGATTCAACAACGCCAATAAAACTTGTGCTGGCATTTGTGTCGATGTTGCGGGCACTTACAATTGATGATTGAGAAGTTTGAGTAGCATTTGGAGACAATGAACTGAATAACAGTTCCTCTTCTTGTTGTTGTATCTGCATGATTACTTGTTGAAGCTTTCTTTTCATCTTTCGACGCAGAAGATCACTTCTAATACTTTTCATTTCAGAAGCAACACATTTCCCAAAAATGTCGTATTTGTCATCTGGCTCATTTAAAGTGCGAATAGCTTTATGCATAAGAATTTCATCATCGGACTGTATACACTTTCTTTTCTTCTGTAACTGTTCTGTCAAAATAGATGCACTTCCATTCTTTACTGTACTTTAACCGTCATTTTGTTCACCGTCATGCTGGCTCTCCGTTAAATTAGTCTGAAAATGAAAATATAAAATAATCCACGCATATTTTAAAGTACTAAAGTGCGGAAATCTTATTATTTGCAGGTACCATCTACTCCTGAGAAATGAAAAGCCATCAGTGACCAATTCCACAACAGATGGAACTTAACTTAATAAAAACTTTAAGTAGGGCACCCTTACCAGTGACCAATTCCACAACAGATGGAACTTAACTTAATAAAAACTTTAAGTAGGGCACCCTTACCAGGAAGAAATGTGAACGTTCCCTATGTTTTTGTAGCAGACGACGCTTTACCGCTGCGGCCACATTTGTTAAAACCATATGCTTATAATTCAGCAGGTCCAATGAGAATATACAACTACAGACTTTCAAGAGCCCGGAGAATTGTGGAAAATGCTTTTGGAATCGCTTCTAGTATTTTCAGAGTTCTACGCAAGCCCATACAATTGTTACCAAATAATGCGGATTCACTAATCCTAGCAATATGCCATCTACACAATTTTCTCATCAGCCACAAGTCCACCGAGACAGTATACATAAGTGAAAATGCTTTTGACCGTGAAAATATTGAAGAAGGTCTCATACAAAATAGTGCATGGAGAAAGGACCAGTCACCAGAAAATACATTGCTACCTGTTAAGCAACAAGGAAGTAATAATTATTCAACAGACGCAAAGAAAGTTCGCGATGAATTTCGCGATTACTTCCTGACTCCCCAAGGAGAAGTTCCGTGGCAATACAGGTTTATTTAATTTAGGATCTTGTTACGCTGAGTTCGCAAATAAAGAACTATATTTGAATTCATTTCATCTTTATGTTACTTACCTGCAAGTTTCCGGACATACTCCTGGTCTCTATGCTTGTTTTCAAAAACATCATTTGCTTAAAATAAATCTATTTCGATTTGTATATGTCACTTGCACCATCCCCGGATCTTCTTTTCAATGGCTTTTACATTTTACAATTAAATTGATTTCTTAAATTGTGGATTTTTCGTTGCGTTTCCTCCACAGTCGTTGAAAACTTTTCCGATAGACATTTCCATGCATCACTTTTTTTCACTCTATTTTTAAAATTGATGCACTTTGTGTCCCACAGTTCTGGCTTACTCTCATAGGCATTTATCAAGTCTTCAATACCACACTTTGATCACTCTTTTCCAGTACTACACATCTTTCTGATTAGTAAAAGTATCCAGACACTGACATAAAAGTAGAAATTCGCCCAACTACTGAGACTGCTATCTGACACTTGTTGAGACACGTTTCGTGAAGTGTTCCGATTGGAGAGAAATCATGTGTCAAGACTTATCGCTTTTTTCTGAGATAAGTGTCGGACACTAACTGTCTTGGCTGTTCAGACACGACATCTAGTGTCTGACACAAAAAATTCCTGCAATAAGTGTAAAATGTGACCGCACCATTAATCAAGTATTTCTGCTGCAAGAGCTATTTTCGCTATGTACATGGTTGGAATATCGTGTCTTTTTCTTTCTTCTTTTTATTTTAAAACTTATTTTTCATGGCATTTTACTCGTTTTTTTATTGGTATCCTGGATTTTAATAGCTAAAATTTGGGCATCTGAAAATAATAAGCATAAATAACACGGTAAGTGTTAAATAGCAATTTTAGATTCTTGTGGAAAAAATACTTTACTTCAATCTTATTCGATTGTTACTGCTTATTACATAACACTTATGATATTACATAACACAAAAGAAATTGTTTTTTTAAAGCAATCGTTTTACTTTGCCCATACATCTTTCCAATCAATGTACATCCACACCGAAGCTATTTCTAATGCACTTAGTTTGAATTACAAACTTTGATTACATTGCCAGTGCAATTACATCGCAACTGCAACTGATTGATAATGGGGTCTAGTCAATACCAGTGATTTTCCTACACCCCCCTAACACCCCCCTAATACCCCCCCCTGGAAAGTGCATACACCCCCCATAACACGGACAATTTTCCTACACAAAGGGACCTTTGTGTCTTTTGTTCCAAAGGGACACCCCTCCTAAAATTCTGAGCACACCCCCCATGAAAAATTCCTGAGAAAACCCCTACAGTTAGCACTCTATTTAAAATCCTTCATGGACAAAACCTTTGAAAATTTAGTATTTACGTGAGAGATTTCCCAGAGCGGCATAAACGGTGCGGTATAAGACATCGATTTGCATTTTGGTTTATACCCAAGACTACTTTAAGAAATAGGATTTCTAAGCACAATGCATACGATTACAGTCCCGCTTGGGAATGGACTTCCATTTTCGCATATTGGAATATACATACATATGTACAAAGATGTTTTAGTTTGATGTAAACATTTTTCTCGGGGGAAGGTTAATGTTTGAATAAATTTTTGTACAAAAATAAGATATGAAATATATACAATTAATAATTCATATAAATTTGATTAAAGGTAAAATACGTACTAATTATATGTAAATATGTACTAAACTTTTACATTAGAACAAAACAAATAAAATAATTCTTATAATGTTTTTTTTTTATTGCTAGTATTTGCTTTTGATTTCTCGTGAGCTGGATTTCAGTGTTCAGTATTTTTTCAAATAACACGGTATTTAAATGGCTTTAGACTATTACGAGTCTCAGTGTAGTTTGATTCAAGTCATTCAATCACTTTTTAGCAATCGGTTTGAAGATTCTTTCAATACAGGAACAAAAAATATATTTTCGGAAAAATTGACTCCGGATTTTGGTCGTTTGGAAAAATGAGCTCCAGTGTCGAAAGAAAAGCAACCTAAGGGTGTGGTACCAAAAGTTGTTTTTCGTCTGGTAATCTTAAACACTGAAATTCTAAACTTACGCTAAAATAATTTAGCAAGCGACGTTTTTGTATTGAGCGTAATTTATTGAAATCAATTTCAAGATATTTGAGCTTTCAAACTAGACTGAAAGGAAAATTTCTTGAACATAATACATTATTGCCGTTAGTCCAAAGGTTTTTTACTAATTTTCGAAGAAAATTAGTGTTAAACTCGTTTCGCCGAAAATTCATATTTCTATTTATATATATATATATATATTGTATATATATATATATATATATATATATATATATATATATATATATACATATATGTATATATATATATATATATATATATATATATATATATATATATATATATATGTATATATATATATATATATATATATATATATATATATATATATATATATATATCAGCAAAATGATTAAGGGAGATAATCTCTGGAGTGGCCGATCCGATTCAGCTGAAATTTTCGAAGGATGTAGATGTACATAATAAGTAGGTCCAAATTCAGATATCTTAAACCTTTTGGCGGCGGCGAGCGTTTTAGTGAATTTTGAGGTACTCCTATATTTCCAAGCAGTGTAAATTTTTGTTAAATGAAAACTTATTATGTTTTAAGCTAGTCTATGATAAAGAATTGGAAATTTTGAACCGCGTGTGGGAGCAGCGTGCCTAAAAGTAATCAAGGATTTTTTTCAAATTTTGATTTGTCATTACTTCTGACGAAAACATTGGATCATCGTGAAATTTGCAGAGCGTATTGATGTTAACCAAAATTTAACACACATGAATTTCCAAGGTAGTGCGGGTAACCCTGTAGCTGCGGCAGGCTCCTGAAAAAAAATCCTTCAAATCATTGACCCTCCTGAAAAATTTTTGATATTTGACAAAAAATTCAAATCATTGATAAATTTTAACTTTTGTGCATCATGTCAATTTAAAATTCCGATTTGCATAAGAACGGCAACCCATCACCAAATTACTTCTATTTTCAGCACTCAAAACTTCTGTTCACGAGAACTGACGATCGGATAATGCGATCAATATGAAATTTACAGAACATGTTGGTATTAGCTAGGAATAGGTCTGATAGAAGTTATTTTGAAATACGGGCAACACTGTGGCAGTGGTGCCATTTGGAAAAATCGCTGAGAAAAAAAAGATTTCGTACAAATTTGGTTGAAAAATTAGTATAGGGACGCCAGCTATGACAATTTGCGTCTCCCAAATATTGTTTATTTTCTCAGGAAAATAAAGGTTTTTTCCCTATAACTTCCGATGCAGTAACGAAATCAAGACGAAATTGAAGTCACAAGTGGACCTTATTACGTTTCTAATTTCGTTGAAAAATGGTGAAAGGGCTGCCATCTGTGATTAATTTCGTAATTTATTGACATTTCTTTATCGAGCGATGTTGTCATAAAATTTCCAAATGGGAATGATCCTGCAATGATAATTAACAATAAATATTTACGTTTCAAAAATTTAATAAGTTTGGCCGTTGGTTACCCTAAAATTCTAATCACTCCTATAACTTACAGCGCAGCCATTCGATCGAAACGAAATTCATAGGGTGGGTTTAACACAACGTGAAGCAGCTATGGTGTTAGCACATGATTGCCAGCACCAGACAATTTCGTTAATATTGCACCAACAGATGCTTCCATTTTCTTTTCATAAGCAAAGCATTTACAATAAAATAAGCAACCGATATTTAAATTTTCCGAGTTTTGAAAATTTTTCGGATGGCAGCCTCAGACATAGGTTAATCGCTGAAACTTTCGATGACATCCTTGGATGAAAACGAAATTCAAAGGATAGGTTGATAAAGCACGAGCATGTTATGGTAGATTTATTGCTGCTGTGTTGGACAAATGTTGCCAGCACTGAACATATTCATCATTTGTGTTGTAGGAAATGCTGCCAGAAAATGATATTTGTTCCTTTGAGTAATTGTTGATTTGAGACTACAAAGAAGTGTATAACGTCTTCACTCATTTTTAAATCCCTCAATGATAACTTCTTCGAAAATTAGTTTTCTAGCGGTTCTAATGGGCTAGACTTTTTTTATTTAAAAAAAATCTGGGTAATCAAATACGCTCTTTCATGATCATTTTAATCATAGATATTCATTACTAATAATTGTGTATTCAATAATTCTCTATCACACACCAGCTTCGTTGTTGATATTTTCTTATTTAGAAGAAATTTTAATAAATTCATCCACACATTTATCCAAACCTTAGTCACATCAAATGTATCTTTAAAATTAATTACATCATCACTCAAAAGGCAAACATGATGACATAGAATACAATGTCATGCAGTGCCGATTTCCAGGAACATATTCTAGAAAACATTTCCGACTTTCACATCGCTTCACATCTCAACCTTCGGGTTCTTCCATACTACAAAAAAACGGAAGCAGCGAAAGAACAACATGAACTTTATCATAGCCATCATCTATATCTCGACCGAAACCCAATTACCCACGTAGAAATTCCTTCAACAAGACCTAACAGCTTCCCTCCAGTTCGTTTGCCACCTTACACTGACATCATCACGCCGACTGGAAATTCGAATAGCTTACGAAAAAATGACCTGAATACGAAATTCTATTGTAAATTCACTAAATTTACTCTTAATCAAATCCACTTCGAGCCGAAAAGCACGTTTCAAGTGATATTCACTAGGGAGTTTCCATGGATATTTCAAAGTGAATTATTCTCATTATTATCATTATCTGTGGAAAGTGTTTGGTTATTGTTTAATTGTAAAAAAAAATGTTCGTTTACTTTGGAGCTGAGAGGGAGATATTAACGCTTGAAAACTCGAAGTTTGTAAGTGGCCTTTAACAAAGAATGGGAAATCATTTTGAATGAAGATAAATGGGTTTTGAATAAATTGAATGAGGAATTTCATTTGAAAGTTGGTTTGGACTTTGTTGTTTTGAATATTTTTTTTATGTTAACAGCTTTTGAAGTTTCGAAACACCAGATGCTAATATTCGAAGCGGATACTGATAAATGTGGAGCTTTCTTTTATTTGTAAAGCAGCAAATATTTATATACTTGCAGGCTTTGAGTGAAAAATATTTTCACAGTTCCTGCTTCTGAAATATTCTTAATTATTACTTGTATTCCTGATTGAATCTATTTTACAATTTCCAAGAAAAAGTTTTTGCAACAGATCCTTATCACAAATAATTAGGTGATATTTTTCTAAGTAAGCTAAGCTGAATAAGTTTTTGGGGGATGCCTTTCTGCTGTCGTTCAATTAGTTCCTTGTTGATTGTATTACTATTCTTGGCTAACATGTCGCTAAGATTACCATTCAGACCTTGCTAAATAAATAAATTATCATGGTATAAAATATTCGCATAACATATCAACCAACATTTAGAATAGATACATACATTTGTAATTTGTATACGTTAAGTAGTAAAGGAAAAAAACATTTAAATAAATACATATAGATAAGTTTTGCATTAAGTAATAGAAACGATTTGCAGCATCAGCTCAAAGGTTCGATTGCTGAGTATGCGATTGAGTGGGATACTCCTGGAGCAAAACACTAGATCTGATGTTTCTCATTATATTGTAATGCCTCTAATGATGTCGAATGCGAAGAAGCTGAGTAACAGCTCAGCAGTGCTGCTATTTTAGCATTTTGAATGCTAGATCTGGCATTATGTTTTCCTAAACGGCTTTAGAATTTCGAGTGAAACTAACTGGTATGTGTTTCGCGAGCACTTAAATCCGAGCATTTCTCTAAGCAGCATAAACAGCACTGATCAAATAGACGCGCTTACGGCACACTTAACTAGAACTGTCTATTCTGGAATCGAAGAAAACACGCCAAAGAAAAGTGTAAGATTACAAAGCTTTGAGATCGACCTTTTCACGAAATCTCTTATGCAGCAACGCAATACTATCAGGCGTAGGTGGCAACGCAACAGACATCCTAACTTGAAACGTTAAACCACTTGGTTGACAGGTTTAATTAAAAAAAGAGACACCAAACATGATTATTCTAATGAAAAGAAAGCAAATTTGATTGCGAGCACTTTTGAGATTTCCTACCAGCTCACAGCTAACATGAGTAACCCTGTTGTTGAATTTATGGTTCAACTTGCGTCACTTCCAGTAAGACCTTCACTTTGTGCTAACGTATATTGCAAACCAAGAGAAAGCGTTGCTTTTCTGGGCAATCTTAAAACGAACAAAGCTTCAGGGCCTGACGGCATACCCAACAAATGTCTCAAGAAGCTTCCCAGAAAAGCAGTGGCTCTACTTTGTTTTATATTTAATGCCTGCTTGAAGATATCGTACTTTTCGACATTCTGGAAACAAGCAACGGTTATTCCGCTTCACAAATCAGGTAAGAACCCTGCTTTGCCTGAGAGCTACAGTCTCATTAGCTTGTTATGTTCGCTGGGAAAAATATTCGAGAGAGTGATCTTGAAACGTATAAAATATTTTTTGTAGTGTGGGCATATTTTACCCCAATTTCAGTTCGGTTTTCGCGAGGGTTATTCAACAAACCACCAACTATTCCGAGTTATTCACGATATCCTGAGGTCGTTTGTTGCTAAAGAATCTGTAGGTTTGATCACATTAGGCATTGAAAAGGCTTTCGACAATGTCTTGCGCGAGGGGCTACTCTTCAAAAGGACTAATTTTAAAGTCCATCTCTACCTCATCAAGATCGTGCAGTCATTTCTGACTGATCTTGATTTTGCAGTGAAGATAAAAGGCAGACTTTCCTCGCACCGCTCAATACCTGCAAGACTCCCTCAAGGATCATGACTAAGTCCAACCCTTTTTAATCTCTACACAGCTGACATTCCATCAAATCACTATTCAAAACTGTCTATTTTCCAAACTGGCTCACTATTCCAAACTGGCACGTTTTTATACCTATATACTACCAGCATGGATCCCGAGACAGCTTTATCCAACTTGGAAAATTTATTTATCCAATTGTATCAGTATGTTTTCAGATGGAAGATTAAAACAAATACTGCTACAGAAAGGAGGAGAGCATCAAACCTTCCTTCCCGAAACCTCATCTTATTGGGTCAGACAATTGAACGGGCTGATGAAATTTCCTATTTGAGTATAACTCTTGTCAAACGGCGAAGACGGACAATGCTTGCCTGAATGTCGCAAAAAGCGCACATGCCCTTTTCCCACTGTTAAACCGCAAATCAGAATTGTCACTGAAAAAACAAAATGATTCTTGTTAAACAAGTACTGCAGTCAGCGATGCTTTACGGAGCACCATTGTGGGGCATATGTGTGGGCCGCATAAACAAACTACAGATAGCTCAAAACAAGTGGCTCAAGATGATCTGTAATAAGCCGTTTTTCTATTCCACGCGCAAGCTACACATCGAAACTGGAGTCAAGGAGGTAAAAATCCTTATAAAAAAGCAAAGGAGAAAATTTGTTAGAAAATGTAGCCATTGCAACAATTCCCTCATCCAATCAATTGTACAATCTACTAATAGATAGTAATAATACGATAGTTTTAGCGCTAGTCTAAAGTAGATTTTAGGTAGATTTAAGTAAGCTTAGTTTAGTTATAAGCAAAAACTAAAGCGTCTAAATATAAAGTTTTTGTTTATTTTTCCTTATGCTGACTCACTATTTTAAATTCATTTAATCTCAGGAATGAGACTTAATTTTATTTCATAGTTGTGGAAACAATCAGCTTATAGCTGTATATTAAGTTTAAACAAACCTGTTAGGTGTTAACTATAATGAATAAATTTGAAAAACTATAAAGTAAATTTTGAAATAAACTTAAATTTCAGGTTTTTGATTTGTGATCACGGTTCCCTTCTTGTCTATAAATCAGCATAGACAACGTATATCGTGTCTCTAAAGCTTATCTCACAAATCAATAACCTTTATGAGTAAATTATTTCCATGGATATAAGTCGGAGATGTTAAAATTTGTCACAACCAGCGTAAATAACAATTAATGATTTCCAACTGCAAGTGGTCACACCAGTCAAGTATGCACTGTGTGCTGGTGTCTGATGAGAATCAGTGCATGCTTTCGAAAGCACTTTGTCAAATAAAATTTTCAATATAAATAAAATTTTTCAATTTTAATCATCCCGCAAAAACAATTCCAATTAAATTTCAGTTTAAAGCAATCAAAATATTCTTATGTATGATTTTAATATTATTAAGTAAAGTAATAAGGAAGAAGTGTTAGTCATGAGGTTTGACAATCAAAGCTCACACAGTTCACGGCCTATACTAAACCACTAATTTCGATGCATCAAACAATAATAAATAGTTACGTAAACACATAAATGAAATAATAACAATTCTTCTGAAATAATAACAATTCTTCTGAAATAATAAAAAAACATTTAAATAGGATTTGAAAACACAAAATGAATAAATCACGCGAGAGTAAGTATTGTGATCTTTAATGGTAGTTTATGAATACTTCTTCTCTACCTCCTTTTAAAAGTAAAGCCCCTATGATTTGACATTCATAATTTCATTTCGAATATGCCCTTTATGTCTCCAGGAATAGAGAAGGAATCAATGCGATCATAAGTTCATTGTTATACAGGTTTAAATACTGAAATTAGTTTTTAAATGACGATTAAATACTCGAATGTATATTTTCAATAAACATAAATTTTCAATT
This sequence comes from Nemotelus pantherinus, assembly GCA_963978885.1. Taxonomy (NCBI): domain Eukaryota; kingdom Metazoa; phylum Arthropoda; class Insecta; order Diptera; family Stratiomyidae; genus Nemotelus; species Nemotelus pantherinus. The sequence goes on along the minus strand of OZ022264.1, from coordinate 207,285,166 downwards.
GTATTTAATGTGTACCAATTTTTTCCTAGCTCAAAAAATATTTTAATAAAAAAACCGATTTTTCCTTTCGAAGCTAGATATATTGAATTTTGTGACAAATATCGATATTTCGAGGGTAATCTGCCCTCTTCTTCAGTGTCTATCAGTCTAATCATAATCTAACTTATGTATGTTACTTATAGAGCTTACTTTTAAAGTATAGACTTATATTAATTACTAACTAATTGTCTATTAATTAACTTATACTAATTACCAACTAATTGCCTATTAATTACGTTAATATCCATATTTATTAAATTATCCTCCTCACTATCAAATGAATGTTCAAATTAGCCTAAACAATGGTGATGCACAGTTTCCTTGGTCTGTGTTTAGTCTTCTATGCATAGGGGTTTTCCATATGTGCAGGCTTTCGTAGGCATCCAGTTTTCGCACCTGCTGTACCTCCTTGATCACCTCCACGTTGTCCCAAGTTATGTTGTGATCCTTTTCCAATATGTGCTTTGCTACTGCTGAACGTACTAATGTTGTATTCTTTTTCCTCGCTGAAGCTGCTTCCCGTTCATGTTCCGTTAGTCTAACACCAACTAACCGTTTCGTTTGCCCGATGTATATTTTGTCGCATTCTGGGCAGGTAATTTTATAAACTCCACATTTTTCCTTTTTATCCTTTTTGTCTTTTTTAGTTTTACTGGTTGGAACTGCTTTAATATCAAAGCGTTCGAGAAGTACCCGAACTTTTTTGAATACTAATGAATAAATAATTGGAACTCTTATGGTTGTTTCTTGTTTGTCCTGCGTAAAAAGCGTCGTTAAAAGATCGCGCTGTATTCTATACTTTTTCTTTTTGACAAGACTTCCAATTATCCTCTCGTCAAATCCATTTTTTCTCGCCGTATCTTTAATATATTTAACTTCTGAGTTAAAACTATCCTGATCCATGGGCACTGTTAATAGCCGGTGAATCATCGAATTAAAGGGGGCCATTTTTTGGGAATGCCAATGATCAGACGTGGATGGTGTTGTCCTCTGGGTGTGTGTGGGCTTCTGGTAGATATTAAAACTAAGAAGACCTTCTTTCCTTATAACCATTAAATCCAAGAAGGGTAGTTTCTCATTCTTTTCAATTTCCATTGAAAATTGGATGTCCTTATGTGCTTGGTTCAACTTCTCCAACGTTTCTCCCAAAGCATCATTTTTAACTATAGCTAGAATATCGTCTACATATCTCAGCCAAACCCGAGGAAGCGAACCTTCTTCATAAAGTTTCTTCTCTAGTCTATCCATAAATATCTCACTCATAAGTGGGGATAAAGGATTTCCCATTGCAACACCTGTCATCGCTTTGAAGTATTTCCCCCTGAAAGTAAAATAACTTTCATTCATGCAAACCGTAGCGAGTTTCAAAAAGTCTTTAGCCCTCTTCCTCCCCTCCGGTGAGCTATTCCTCTCTAATAGCCAGTCCTCAAAGAACGTGAGTGCTTGTTTTACTGGCACGCTTGGGAACAGAGCCTTGACATCAAATGATACAACTAGCTCATATTCCCCTATTGTTGCCACTCAGAATCGAGACGAGGTAATAGGGCGGCTTGGAAGAGTGGCAACAATAGGGGAAGATGAGCTAGTTGTATCATTTGATGTAAAGGCCCTGTTCCCAAGCGTGCCAGTAAAACAAGCACTCACGTTCTTTGAGGACTGGCTATTAGAGAGGAAAAGGACAACGTGGAGGTGATCAAGGAGGTATAGCAGGTGCGAAAACTGGATGCCTACGAAAGCCTGCACATATGGAAAACCCCTATGCATAGAAGACTAAACACAGACCAAGGAAACTGTGCATCACCATTGTTCAGGCTAATTTGAACACTCATTTGATAGTGAGGAGGATAATTTAATAAATATGGATATTAAAGTAATTAATAGACAATTAGTTGGTAATTAATATAAGTCAATACTTTAAAAGTAAGCTCTTTAAGTAACATACATAAGTTAGATTAAGATTAGACTGATAGACACTGAAGAAGAGGGCAGATTACCCTCGAAATATCGATATTTGTCACAAAATTCAATATATCTAGCTTCGAAAGGAAAAATCGGTTTTATTATTAAAATATAAATTTTCAATTATTTAATAGTTTTCGACCGAAATTTATCCATCAATTCCACATTCTTGAAGTTTTTAACCACCTAGTGGCCCAACATAGGCTGAAACTTTTTTTCGCAGCTTTAAACTACGACGTTTTGAAACACATACTTTTTCCTGAAACATATACTTTTTCCTTGTTCCGTATTCACTTGCCATCTAAAGACAAAATAATGTTACTTCCCGTTCGAAAAAGTTTCTTTGAGACTGTTAAGGCTTCGATGGTCGCATCCACTTGATACTTTGTGTGCAACACGCTCTCTCAGCATCAAGAGGAAGAACTTAATTCAGTTTAAGTTTGCCTTTTTTCGTGTTGGCAGACTCAATGAAATGAAACGGAACAAAAGAATAAGGGAGAACTTTCCGCTATAATTTTCCTTTGAGTGACTGACTAGCTCAGACTTTTTCAGGGACATCCCTTGTCGATAATATCAATGCAAGTGCTTTATACATCGTAGCAGATTCTTCGTTTTCGGGAAAATCACGAAGTAAGGATGAAAGTTTAGTTGTAAGTTTCGAGGGAGATAATAAAAACATTTCTGCTATGGTTTAATTAACTGGGAACTAATTAGTGAAGTAAAAGTCTGAGGAATTTTTTTTGATGAGATGTAGAGCTAAGTTCGATTGTGTTCAAATTTTAGAGCTTTACTTTTTTGATGCTATAAATTTTGCGATAATTTAACTAGTTGAGTATTGAATACCATTTTTTGTTCTATATCTTTTGAAATTAGAACTGAAAATACTAATTCCAGTTGCTTTAACCATTTCGATTCAAATGTTTTCTTTGAAAACAGAAGTATTTCTTCTAACTAAATTTTCCACTGTTTGGCGAACAAGTTTTATTGAACACTACAACTGTAACTGATTGAAACCGTTTAATAAAATCAACTGGAAGCGAACCGTCTCGACGCGGAAACGTGACTTAAAATCACGTCCCCAATGGAATAAAATGCCTTTTTTGAAATTTCATCAGGAATCTTCTCAGGTCTAGGTATTATGGAAGAGATTAAATCTGACAAGCACCCTTTTACCTAGATTCAAGTGCTCAGCAAATTCACTCGTTTTTCATTTTAGTTAGAATTTTCATTCCCAAGTTATTTACAAATATACAAATTAGAAACACAATGAAAGTTTGACTATTTAAGATTATAAATGAATTCTTAATTCAATGCACCCTTGCTTGGCTGCTCCACTTGTTGAGCTTGACGAATAGTTCAGAAAATTTTGTTGTTGCTACATTTTTCCATTTGCAGTGAAGTTAAAGACTGTCTGTCCAAAATTACCTGAAGTACTAGTGATCGCAAAAGAATTTTACGTATGCTGCGTTGTCGGAACTCATCAGAACTATCTACATATTCGCAAGTGGTAATAATGTTTCGCCCTTAAGTTTGTAAAAGATTGTAATAGCCTTTTAGAAAAATCTAAAAAACTTCAATCATCTATATGTGAGCAATTTGTACGCACGAATCCAATTAATTGACGGGAACATCGACTTGATTTTCCGTGATTTCCATATACATAAATTGCCACTCATTTGAGGTAACTTGAGACAATTGCCATGCTGATTAATAGCGTGAGGTTTCCTCTGTTTTGTTTATTTTGTTTTCATTTCGATGGATGTATTCGTACCATTTTAAATCAAGATCGTTTTAAAAAGAGATTCAGAGAGCTGTTTCTTGTCTCTGCTGCGTGCGGCTTAGCAATATCTGGGCAAACTAACTTTTTTCTCTAGTATTATTCTAAGTCTGACCTCCAGCTCAATACGTACGACTTTCTGAAAGTCGTTAGGCCAACTCCGTTTTCGATTGAGGATGCATATCTGGAGCGCCAATTTCCTTTCGCTAAAGTCGTTACGACGATCACACAGTTCAAGTATGTAGTAGCAGACTTGCATCCAGACTTTCATCGAGTCATTGTTCCAAACTGAATCAATTATTAAAAGATCTCTTTGGGAGATAGAAACTTCTAATAGTTGTTTCAGAAAAATTGGGAGCTGCCAGGTCGGAAAAATCTCAATTCTTATGGTTACAGAGCTTCCAGTAGAAAACTCAGGCTACTTTCGCCTTTAATATCACTTCAATGTGTCAACAATTAGTTGTTATTGTAGACAAAATTGCAGTGATATTTTCTGGCTCTGCTGTATTTGAAGCAACTGCTTCGTCTTGTTTCAGCTGTGAAACAAGCCACAGACGCCACTATGCTGATAAGTTGTCTAAGCCGTTCAGATCTATGGGTAGACCGACACACTTTTGACCTGAGTGTTGGCCATAGAAATGGTTTCGCCGGTACAGAAAGTCAACACCAATTTTTGAAAATAAAACAGCACTGTGCCAATATCATGCCAAACAAGATGACTACGTACAAAACTTCGTCTTCTTACAGAATTTCCTGGGCGAAAAACCAGAAAACTAAGCTTTCTTTCTCCTGTAACGATAAAACAACACATCTATTCTTAAAGTCGTCTTCTTTTTAGAAGAACACAAAAATATAATCCCTTGTCAACAGAAGTATATGGTTTCTAAGGCTGGCTGTCTAGCTTACTGCGGTTAAAAAATATTTCGAATTTTTAATGAGTTAGGGCATTTTGTTGGCTTTTGAGAAGTAATTGGTTATCTCATCTTAGTATGAGGAGGAAAAAGAACAGAAAATGCCGTCGATACAGTGATTATAGATGCTTCCATTCGGTTACTATTCCCAACTGCTACCTAGTACTGATCATCCAAGACTTCTGTCACCAATGGGATCGCAAATCTCTTCTTTTGACCTTATTAAGGCCTACCACCAAATTTCGATGCATCCTTTAGCACCCCTCATAATCACCAGCAGAAAGTTAACAATAAATTCCAACTTCTTGGCTTCTCTTTGATGAAGCTTAGCCTGCTTACCAGGCACTAAACTTTTTAGGCACTAACGACGCACAAATGCTTGACAGGACGTCATTGCTGGTACACGAAAATATGTAATGAAGTGAAGTATTCACATGAATATTATTCGTAAGAAATTTAGCTCTAAATTCATACTTGAAATTTCTTATGATAAAATATGTCGTCATGCCCACTGAAGTTGCTCTCCTGGTATCACAAAATAATTCGACAAATTTCATACCCAGGTCCACATTAAATAATACACAACGCAATTATAGTGACTGGTCACAAAGCTCTTGCAGGTTATCAGAGAGCGTTACTTGTGTTTTTACCTGGAAGGGCAAATTATTTGCTTTATTCAATTTTTCACATTAGATTTCAAACATAACTTTAAAATGTCACAGTTTCAGCTTAGACATCAAAGATTAATCAACGAGCTAACAATAGTGGAATGCAATTGCAATAATCATACAATGCAGGATCGCCATTTAACGGTTGCAAAAAGCGTCACTAGCGTCAACAGGCCTTACTCTTTTCTGGAGAATTAGACACCACTTATTTAAGGTTAAGATGCTGTTAAGAATAAAACCAAATGTATTTGTTGGCGAAACAAGTCAACATTGGTTGCCTTTTTTTCTATGATAATGCCAAAGCTCAGGGGATTGCCCTTTGAAGCGCATGCTTAGCGATGGCGAGAAACCGATATCATTTATTCCATTGTTCTTTTTTTAAGGGTAACATTTTTTTCTTATTTTCTAAAGCGCTAGTGTTATGCTAAATCGCTACTAAAGTTTTAATGTGACGTTTTTAATTAATGGAGCGCTGGTATTATGCTCAGTCGCCGACTGTTAAGACAACACAAGACGAACAAATACAGCCATGGGCACGACGGGATTCGAACCCGCATGCGGTAGATCGCTGCTGTGGACTGACGCGTTAGTGAGCTAAGCTACCGACCCAGATGGCTTACTGATCAAGACTAAAATTGATCTCTGAGAACACTGTTTTACTGGAACTAGGGCTTTTGGCATTTAGACTCCGCTCCTCTGCGTAGGCGATTCCTCGGCTCAACTCATTTCTCACCCAAAGTCAAATATGTCACTTAGTGCAGTTGTTCCGCACTGTTCCGCTAGCTGACTGAGGCTTGGATATCCCTCGTTAGGACAGGCTATGGTGTTTTTCAGTTGCTCCACATCAAATTTGACCAGGGTCGTTAGTTTTCTTTGATTGATCCTTGTACGTTTATGCTACATCACTCTTGTAATCTGGAGTTCAGTAGATTGTAGTGGATTGAAGCCAAATTATACCTACGGAATAATGGATTTCTCCTCTATGATTTTGTTCAGCCGGTCGAGAAGAATAAGCTCAGCTATTTTTCCTAAAGAATAGAACATATATCCAATTTTTTGGAAAGTAAAGGTCTTTCCTGGTTTTGCCACAAATCTTGTAATTGCTTTCTTCCAGACTTAAGGGAAGCTCTTCATTCGAAAGACAGCATTTATAATGTCAGTTACTGTTGTCAATGTATTGTCGGGGAGTTATGCCAGAAATAAATTCTTAATTGAATCAGGCCAAGATTATTTTTGCTTATTGAGTTCACTAATGTGCTGCTTGACCTCTTTGAAGTTTGTTGGTCTGATTCGATAATCTTCTGTATACGCAGAGCCAAAGATTTGGTGAACAGACTCAGAAACTTCTTCTTCCTCGTCCAAATTATCCTCCGAGAAGCGGATTTCCTGAAACTGTTGTTGTGCTGTTGTGTGTTGTTGTGTTTTTAGGAGGAATTTACGCAAAAGTGACTACAAATCCAAAGGAAGTGCACTTTGATGGCAGTTGCTTCTATTTTTTGGAGGGTAGGAATTTGCAGATGAGGGTGGTTTATGCCCCTTTCCACCAGGATGGCAGTGCTTCCACCTCTTTCTGTGAATCTATTGTTACGATATAGATTGTAGATAAAGATTTGGAGGTGATCAGCTGGTTTTAAAAATTTTTCTTGGATAAACACTAAAATTAATTGAACTAACCTTGAGGTTATATTATATTCTGCTAGAATTCATAAAAATATGGATTTGGTATTTTCAAAATACTTTCAATACTTAGTTGTTCAGCTATTTGCCATTCGCTGCCACAACGAATTTCAATTCTTACTGCACCGTGTCGCTAAAGTCGCTTAGCTTTGACGTTTGCGTTGTGTTTATTTTGTGTTTTGTGTTTCGTGTTTTTTTGCAACATTATTTCGTAACATTATTCATATCTGGCATTTCTCTGGTCGTGAAAATATTGCTGCTGATACTTTTTCACATCTTGAATAGGTTTCCCTTCACAGTTCTTTAGACTACGCCGCAGTACCATGGTCTCGGCCATCAGACCCAGAGTTTAAAGAACTTCAGAAGAACTGAAAATACAAGTTTATTAGACTTTGAATTTTCAAATTCGGACATTGAAAGGTTTAGTGAAGAGTCTGGCCCGAACTCTAAATCTCACATTTTTATTCGGCTTCAGAAATTAGTCTTTAAAAGTTTTCATTAAGCTGGGGTCAGACATCGCTATTTTTGCTGCGCAGTTTTTAGGTTGTAGAAGCAAAAACTGCTAACTCTGTTCACACATAGTGGGTGCAACCCGCTACTTTTACTGCGCGCAACCGGGTAGCTGCAACTTCTTGTGAAGAAAACTGCAAAGGTGTTCACTCATAACTCACAGTTTTTGCTGCGCGCAACCTCTGTTGCAGTATTTTACTATTTAGTTTGTTATGAAGTTTCAACCAGTTGTGTTAGTATGTATTTCGATGATCCAGAAGTGCTGGCTGCGGCTTGTTTAGCTATAGTTTTAAATAAACGAAAAAAGAAAAGCAAAAGCAGAAGCTGCTGGGTGAGGACGTGGATTGCAAATAGAGAAAACTGTGGAGCTGTGCATTGTTTGTTAAATGAATTGCGTTTAGATGACGAAGCATTTTATAAAAACTTTTTGAGAATATCGGGTAGTGATTTTGATGAACTTCTACAACTGGTGACTCCTTTAATAAAAAAAAGACACTTGGATGAGAAAATCAATAAGCCCAAGTGAACGATTCTCTTCTTTCAATTATTAAAACAAATTTAAACAAATTTGTTTTGAAACATTAGAATAGAATGATTTACGTAAATTTTATTTTTCAGTTTTTAATATTTAAGTTCAATTTTGCAAAATAGCTATAACATAGACTTATAATTAGAATAAACCATATCGCCCATAACTTCTCTTAATTAAAAATGCTCTTCCTTCAATCAAAGATACTGTGTCTTTCGTCCAATTGTATTAAGTCATATCCTATTTGGTTAAACGAAATTAATATTGTACCATTTACAAATTTTGAAATACAAACCGTCAAAAATATTAAAATTGCTATCACTACCGTACACACAATACTGTCACTTTTCAAGGCACTAATTGAATCGGCAATAACAAAACGAAAAGCTGCAGACGCAGCCGCAGCAAAGTTTCAACCAAATCAATATTTTTTTGCTGCACTTGGAACTCATTGAAAAGCTCTTCATACATCGCTACTTTTTAAGCTGCAAGTTGCTACCGCAGTCTGGCTGCAGGCGCAGTTTTTAAGGTTTCTACATTGATCACACATCGCTACTTTCTGTCAACGCAGTTTTTTGTGCTGCGCAGCGCAAAAAGTAGCGATGTCTGACCGTAGCTTTAGATCGCTCTTTCTGGTATTCACGCTTCAAAAACTAATATTTTAATTAATTGCATTTTGCCTAGCATGAACATGGGTATCAATACTTAGGCAAATTAATGAATCCAATGTCAATCATGCAAAGTTACCAGGCATGTTATCTGTCAGTTATACACCTTAACATTATGAGACCACTGTCTACTTCAAAGGGTTCCCCACACTGCGTACCAATCATCGACCATTTTACTCATTGGCCGGAAGCCATTCCTTCCATCAGCATTAAGCCTGAATTGCATTGCCATGCACTGAAATTTAGAGCTCATGTAATTGCATGTGGCAATTTACATTAACTGCAGTGCAGTGGACTGCACTGCATCTTTTAGGCTAATTTCTAAAAACAGTGCACACTGCATCGGTTGAGATTAGTTTGAAAGTAGTTGACCGGGCAAAAACTATTTAAATTGAGGCAGAAATTCCGTTCCAGGCATTAAATTGTAAATGGACGAAAAACAGAAGCAGAAAATCTAAGTATCAAACCTCCACAAATTAATTTGACATTAATTGTCAGAGCACTGCACTGCTTTCAATGTACTTTGCAATGCGTGCACTGCTTCGGCACTGTGCTGCACTGCATTACACTACACTGTATGTCAATGTAATTCAGGCTTTACTGTCGAATAATACGCTATCACTTTATTAGGGATTTAAATTTTACATTTTGCCATAAAACATTGTCACCGACCAAGGCAGACTAATTGAGTCAACTCTTTCCGTTGAAATGAGAATTACCAACAGAATTATAGTTTACCATCATGAAGTTGACAATCTTATTCGTCCAACACTTCGACCGTATTACGACGGTCCTCTTAAAGCTATCGCCAGGGACCCTTAATATTCCACGTAAATACTACAATGTGGCACTTAAACAGACTAAAATCATGTTACTATTACCAACCAAACTAACAAACTACTCTTACAATAACTCAAAGTCAACAGAATTCATGTTCACAAACTAAATAACACAGCAGCAAATGCGTACTGGTTGTACCGTTATCATAAAATCAAAGTTATTATTGTAAAACTTAGCAAATTCGCTTCATGGACAAATAATAACAAATCCAATCGCCTTGACTGCTTCTTTATTAATCAATTTTCTCTCTATTCTAACAATTGCTCCTAACTACTTAGCCATTACAACGTCCTCTATCGGCAAGTTAGCTAAATACATTTGAATTTATATACAATTTATGATCTTACAGTTCGTCCAAGCATCAGATCGGACATGTTCTAACCAAATCAATTGCCTCTGATTCTTGCATCTTACAGCGGCGACAGAGCGGACGTTCTACTAGCGCAATATGACAGCGTCATCGGGGCAGCGGATATCAGCGGCATCTCCACATTATATAACGTCTGCACTGCGGGCATATAGGCGACAAATGTCTAGCCGGTGGGCATCTGGGCAGCGTAGATAAGTGCAGTGGACATAATGGCAGCGGAATCTTTGCATTATGCGGTATCTGAACAGTGGACATCTCGGCAGTGGACCTCATGGCAGTGGACTTCATGGCAGCGGACAGCTGGGCAGCGGGAATTAGCCACTCTCTTGCCTGGTATGGTGGCGGAAATAAGCTACACTGCAGCGGGATCCTTTTAGGTGGCGTCTCAGCCACATACCGCGGATGCGACGTTATATCTTCAGACGGCGGCACTACACTCCTAGGTGGGAGCATCGTGTTGCTAGGCGGTAGCGGCATGTCACTAAGCGGCGGCGTCGTATCACTCGGCGGCGGCGTCATGTTACTAAGCAGCGGTATCAGGCTGCTAGGCGGCGGAGTCATCACACATCTCGGTGGTGGCGTCGTTTTACTAGGCGACAGCATTATGTTACTGAGCGGCGGCATCGTGTTGCTAGGCGGTAGCGTCATATTACTAAGCGGCGGCGTCATGTCACTCGGCGGCGGCGTCATGTTAATAAGCAGCGGCATCGGGCTGCTAGGCAGCGGAGTCATCTCACATCTCTGCGGCGACGTCGTCTTACTAGGCGGCATCGTGTTGCTAGGTAGCGGCGCCATCACACAACTCGGCGGCGGCGTCACTTTACTTAGGCTATAGCGTCATATTACTAAGCGGCGGCATCGTGTTGCTAGGCGGCGGTGTCACATCAACTTCTGGTAAATACTTATGGGAGACTCACGCTGATGGTATCATCAGCACCTAGCAGCGGAGTCTCATCAACATGCGGAGGCTACATTCAAGCACCACATGGCAGCGGACTCTAGTCAACATATTTCAATGGTGCCTTGGCAGCAATGGTGTCTTGGCAGCAATCACTTCTTTCACACACTAAACTTTGTCGTCAAGGCTCTTCATAGCGGCACTCTTTACCAAAAACTGCACTAACTCACATACTCTATCAGTCCGGGCACAATCTTTGTTCACCCCATACCTGAATTGTAAAACTTAACTAACTCGCTTCATGGACAAATAATAACACGTCCGATCGCCTTGACTGCTTCTTTATTAATCAATTTTCTCTCTATTCTAACAATTGCTCCTAACTACTTAGCTATAACAACGACATCTATCGGAAAGTTAACTAAATACATTTGAATTTATATACAATTTATGATCTTACATTATCAAAGTTATTATTAAAATCAAAGATTCCTATTAGCTATTTTACGTTCCTTGGTGTTTTGTTGCAGCGGAGTATTGTGGCAATACCATTCATATTTTACAGGCTTGCACAAAACATATTATCCGCATACTATACACTTTCACGTTTTACCGTTGTCTTTTCACATCTTAGTGAGGGAGTAAAAAATGTTATATGTATGTCAACGCCGAAAAATAAGATCATTACGACATGTATAATTGAATTGAAAACATGTCAAATAAAATCCATATGTATCACAAATAGTATTCATCACTTGGCTATATAAACTCTTCTCTTTCGATTCGCGTATTACTCTGTTTAAACTGAGGCTAGGAGTTCAACGATATTCTTTTAAATTGATTAAAAAGTGGAAATCAATAGAATAAAATATAATAATTGTTTCAATGGTTTTGGCTATTTCGCATTTCCAAAACTTTTCCCAAAAGAAGAAAGAATCTATATGCTAAAAAACTCCAAACACCATTCAATCACTAATTAAAAAAACTGTTTTTTTTTTTAACATTTTAATTGTATTTAAAAGCTCAGCATTCATTAACTAATCAAAGTACAATCTAAAAAAAAATCGGCTAGAGCTCACTTGCTTTGCTCACTTTTATCACAATGCAAGTACTTAGAATTGGAAAAAATTAAAAAAACATAATATCCTATATGAATACTACAATTTAATTAATTCAGTTTTATTTCCAAACCTTGCATTTTAAACACTAAATTAATTATTTTCTCTAAAAAAAATTTAAAGAACCCAACCTATTTGCGGTTGCTTTTCAAGTGACCCTAATCAACCTATTACCCCTAACAAAAGCCTGCCAGTGCTAACCCTTCAATATGCTCTGGGCTAATCCGATTTTCTTCCATTATACGATATTCCCGCGAAACCTACTTTCGGTCAATTCAACATGAAAAAACAATGAAAAATATCAAATAATGGTCATAATTGCCTAAACTGTTACCAAGTTGATCCACAAGACATTAACTCTTACCCAAAATTATACTATTTCCAACCATCACTCCAATCCGAAATTTTTGTATCCTTTTTTTTATGTATTTTTTGTGTGCCTAACTTCCATCTCAAATTTCATTCTACAGCTATTTGTTTCCGAGGCCAACACACAGAACGTATCGAACGAATTCTCGTCTTTTGTAGTAGAAATAAAATACAGCCTGAATCAAATCGAAACGAAGCAAAAAGTTTCGACGAAAGGAGCGTTTTCAAAGGATGTCAGAGACAAAGGCAGATGTGTAGTAGAAAGAACGCAGATAAAAAGGAAAATCCAAAAGCAAGTCTACTGCAAAAAGGTTTTATTATTTTTCTCTGGAATCTGAAAATACAGCTAAAAGCTTTTTCAATGTTGGACTATTTTTCTTTACGCTAGATGTAGTGAGCAGGGATATTTCTCTTGTACTTGACTATCCTTTCAAACTATTGCGTCCTAGTATTTTGTCTTTTCGATAAATATTGTCTTGCTCTTATTAAATTGCATCAAATTGTCGCTAAAATTAGTCCTTTTCAGTGCATAAAGCTAATGCTGAGGTTTCACGTACAGTTTACGAGCTCCTTTCTCACAAACTTTCAGCAGCATTACAAACTACACGCCCCGAGTGAGCTCAGATCTTGCAGAAAATATTAATAGTTTCCTTAAATCTAGGGATTCAAGAATCCTTAAAGGCTCCTTTTTAAAAAAGAAAAAAAATCTATTCACAGATAATAAAAATCACTTTTGATTTTCTATTTATATTTTCATCGAGTAGTGCGCAGTGAGCTTAACACGAAACTGAAATCAAAGAGAGGACACCTTCTGTTTATTTTCGTATCTAGATTGAAGACATAAACTGCGATAGGATGCCCTGTGGAATTACCGTCCGTGAGCTACTTGATTTCATTTTCGTGCTTAAAAGCGATGTTTTTTGCAGTCTTTACTTGTTCCGGGCGTTTTCAAAAACGAAAACGAAAAGCTTGGGCAAACAAGTTTAATTGAAAAATTACCTTTTTAAGACTAGGAATTTCAATGTGTACCGACCGTTGTCGCACCATTTTTATGCGGGCGATGCCATCCTAATTTTACTTATTTTTTTTTGATGTGGGTTGAAAAGTGATAATGATCGATGGAGAGTGGTGCTATCCCGTTTAGGCATTTTCGTTTTGTCATTCGCTTGACAGAGATTCATTGATGACGGAGAGATGGTAGGTATTCGTTGTGAAGAGTCATATTTAATAAAATTACTCTGATATCAAAACGCAGGTTAGATTAAAAATTGTATATAGGTATCATTTTTGTGGCAGAGTAAAAGTTTTTTTTTTTTTATTCAGAAGCACTTTACAGTTAGATGTTTACCTAAATTGTTGAAACATGAGTATTTTCTAATTGAGCAAACGCGCAATAGCATCTTAAGTACCGTAAGCAAACATTTTTTTACTAAATTTCGAAGAAAATTAGTATTAAACTTGTTTCGCCGAAAATTCATATTTCCTTATATATATATTATATATATATATATATATATATATATATATATATATATATATATATATATATATATTTATATATATATATATATATATATATATAAATATATATATATATATATATATATATATATATATATATATATTTATATATATATATATATATATATATATATATATATATATATATACAGTGGACCCTCGGTAATCCGGCCCCTTTCTAATTCGGCGCCCCCTGTAATCCGACATGCCTATCATTGTTGAATGTACACTCCGCATCAAAATGATAGGACACCCCTGAAATTTTCCCATTTCTCAAAACCGATAAGAGGTAGAAAAAACGTTTATTGTGGGTCATATAGTTCATGCAAGGAATGTTCAGAATGTTTAACGTAATGGCCCCTCCAACTAATACAAGAAGTGAGTTTGAAATTTGTTTAGTGTTTACGGATTTGGATAAACTGAGGTCGTTTCGTAAAAATTCCGATATTTTTTCAGTGCGGACTAATGGATTGTGTTGCAAAAATGGGTTGCGATAAAAAACTAAGTGAAAGTGAAATAAAAACGATTTTAAAGCTGAAGCTGAAGTGTCGCAAAAATCGCAAAAATTGTAAAACGAAGCCGAAATGTTGTAATGAATTTACTAAAAGATCCTCAAAATTACGGACAAAAGAAGAGTCCAGGCAGACCTAGTGCACTAAGTGATCGTGAAAAGCGGCCGATATTACAAGTAGCGTCAATCTCAACAGCAACAGTGAGACAAATTGCGGAAAAAGCTGGTGTGAACACAAACATTTTAAATGTCCAACGTCTTTTGAAAAAATCACCCACTATTCAACGAAAAAAACTTCTTAGAAAACCACCGCTAAAATAAAAAGCATAGGAACGGTTGAAATTCGCTCGGGAACATGTAAGGTGGAAGAAAAGATGGGAGAATGTCATCTTTACGGATGAGAAAAGATTAACCTTGGATGGACCCGACGGTTGGTCATATTATTTTCATGATTTAAGGAAAGATCGCCCTTTCCAAGTTCACAGACAAATGGGTGATGGAGGTGTCATGGTATGGGCAGGGATCGTATACAAAGGGAAGACCGAAATCTGCTTTATGGATGGAAAATGAAAAGTCCGGATTACATAAAATTAATAGATGAACAAATCAGGACACATGCAACAAGGATTTCTAAAGAGGACTTTATCTTCCAACAGGATAACGCAGCAGTGCATACAGCGCGTATTGTAAAGGAATACTTTTCCTCCAAAAATATTAAGATTTTACCATGGCCAGCTAGATCTCCAGATTTAAATATTATAGAGAATGCTTGGGGTCAACTATCCCGTGCTGTATATCGAGGCAATAAACAGTTCAATTCAATCCAGGAGCTAAAAGATACCATACAAGAAGCTTGAAGGCTAATTCCGCAGAAATATCTGAAAAATTTATATAAATCTCTACCAAATCGAATGATAACTGTTTTAGCAAAACAAGGAAAGGCAACACATTATCAAAGCATAAAATAATATATTTAAATTTATCTTTAAATACAGATTTTCTTTAAATAACTTCAGCTGTCCTATCTTTTTGAAGCACCTTTTTACAGGTAAATGCGAAAACTTCCTAGAATATTAGTTGAAGGAGCCATTACGTTAAACATTCTGAACATTCCTTGCATGTACTATATGACCCACAATAAAAGTTTTTTCTACCTCTTATCGGTTTTTAGAAATGGGAAAATTTCAGGGGGGTCCTATCATTTTGATGCGGAGTGTAAGAACACAAAAATTATTTTGACAAATTTTCACTAATGTAAGATAATGCATGATTAAACAGGTTGCTACTTGTACGCGCCACCACTACACTGTATTCTGCTTGACGCGCTTTGTTTTGATTTTGATTGCTCAGTTTGAATTTGACTACATGTGATAGCGGAGCGGCCTAACGTGCGTTCATTGTTTACTGTTTATTCATTGTGTATTACGTATACATACCTGGTGATGTCGTCACAAGCCCAGAAGCGAAAGCACAAAATCGCTTAAATCGTAATGAATCTTTTAGTAGTTTAGCAAATGAATAGCTGCGTTCTATTTTCATCCAGAGTGTAGTAGGTATCCTGCATGCAAAATAAAACGATCCAGAGTAGCACGTGAGTTTTTTTCTGTCAGACAGTTGCCATTTCAAAATTTGAACTGTCATATAACCAACGCCGTTTTCAAATGTATGACTATTTATCCTGGTTGCCAGGGTGACATGGACATTTTTGAAAATTCCAACTATTCCAGTTGATATGACTTTTCGAAATACGTTCCACAGAGAGCATGAGTACGAACTCCACTGAATTCACAAGTGTTTGTACTCTGGATGTTGTTGTTGTTTCGTGTGCAAATCGATAACCTGCACTACTCTGGATGTATAATAAAACGCACCTAATATTGCGTAGGCCGATCTGCAATTTATGACATTAAAAAAACCATGAGAAGATTAAAAACTTCGTGTCAACTACTGACTGTGGGCCAAGCAAGAGGCAGACACTCAAGAAAGCTGAACATCCAGAAGTGGAAAAAGCTTTGTGCATGTGGTTTCTTCAGGAAAAAAACAGGCATGTGCCCATTTCGGGGCCCATGTTAGCCATGAAAGCTCAGTTTTTAGGAAATAATAAAAAAAGATAATTTTGTGGCTAGCAAATGATGGCTAGAACGTTTCAAAAGTCTTTATGGCATATGTTTAATGACTAATAAAGGAGAGAAACTTTCTAATTATGTCACCTGCATAGAGCCGTTTATATTAAGATTTTTGCAAAGAGTGAAAGATTTAGATCTTAGCCCGTCACAGATATACAATGCAGACGAATTAGCGCTTTTTTGGCGTGTGTTACCTAACAAAACGTTTGTTTCATAAAACGAAAAATCCGCACCTGGACAAAAAGTGAGCAAAGAACGTGTAACCATATTACCATGTGCTAACGCTGCGGGTACACACGCGTTAAAGATGGTAGTCAATGGAAAATTAAATAAACCACGTGCATTAAAAAACATTGATTTACCTGTACACTTTTACGGACAAAAAAGTACGTGAATGACAAAAGACCTTTTCAAAAAGTGGTTTGATGAATGTTTCGGGCCAGAAGTTATAAAATGGTTGAAAGATCATAAATTTCTTCAGAAAGCGTTTTTGTTTCTTGATAACACTCCCGGTCATCCGTCTGAAAAAGAACTGACTACAGAGGATAAATGTATCACGGCTATGTTTCTTCCACAAAACTGCACTGCACTGATTCAACCAATGGATCAGCACATCATTCAGTTTGTCAAGCAAGATTGCAAGAAAAACCTACTTCTGAGAGCCGTATCAAAATACCAGCCAATAACAAAAACGTTAAAAGAGCTCAACATGAAAGACTTGGTTTTTGCTCTGTGTCAATCTTGGAATGCGTTACTCCCATCAGCTATTACATCGTCTTGGAAAAAATTATGACCAATTATAGTCGCCACTCCTAGTAACGATCTACAAATGAGTGTTACTTCGGAAGTAATAGAGCAAGTTGCTGCCGAAACACAGATAAGTCCGGAAGATTTGGAGATCTGGTGCCGTGGAATGGATAGAGAAGAAAATATTTTCCATGAAATGTCTGACGAAGAGATTATAAACGAGATTTCTAGTTCTACAACACTAAATCAGGAAGATGATGACGACGGAATCGCAACTACTCCGGGACTGACAGCACTAAATGCGATAAACGCATTTGAGCTGGGTTTGCAATGGGCTGAAAAGAATGATGCACCCTACAACGAACTTTTACTTTTGAGAAGACTGAGGGACAAAGCTTTAGTCTCGCGTTTCAACAATATTAAACAAAAAAATTGATGAATATTTTCATGCCTCATAAATTGATTGGCTCATATTATGATCTTTATTGACAGTTTTTGATGACAAATTTTAGTATGTACATTTGTTTGTACACAATAATTTCCTTATGTAAAGTTTAGTTATTATTTTTTGTAAGTTCTATAGTATTAATGACGTTAATTTTATAATAAAACATAAGCTCTCTATTGTACTGTTTAATTTACTAAATCCGACATACATATGTAGTATGATTTGTAGTTCAGATAGAATCTTATTATTTTGGCCTGTAATTTGCCAATCCGATAGCCAATTCGATAGTCCGACACTGCCTTGCAAAACGTTTGTCGGATTACCGGGAGTCCACTGTATATATATATATATATATATATATATATATATATATATATATATATATATATATATATACATATATATATATATATATATATATATATATATATATATATATATATATATATATATATATATATATATATATACTAGCTGACCCGGCAAACGTTGTTTTGCCATATAAATAATTTCCTAGTAATTTCTAGTGTAGACAAAAAATAGCTTACTTATTGTAAGTATGTATGTATGTTAGAATGTGTATATTGTATGTATGTAAGAATGTGGTATATGCGTGAAATAAGCATGGAGCGCTGTGAACGATGAGGGAATATAAAAATAACAA
This sequence comes from Nemotelus pantherinus, assembly GCA_963978885.1. Taxonomy (NCBI): domain Eukaryota; kingdom Metazoa; phylum Arthropoda; class Insecta; order Diptera; family Stratiomyidae; genus Nemotelus; species Nemotelus pantherinus. The sequence continues at coordinate 207,266,816 of OZ022264.1, read as the reverse complement.
AAGGCAAACATTATTTTTAAGTTATTAAGTTATAAAACAATTACGACAGTAACACTATTAAACAATATCAATCTCTTAATGCTATAGCGTGAACAATATTTTTTGTTAGTCCATCTTTAGCTAACACAAACAAACTGGATGGTTTACCCACTCGAGAGCATGCCACGTATAATTGTCCGTGTGAAAAACATGGTGTTCTCAAATCTAATCCACAAACAGACATCGTTTGACCTTGGGATTTGTTGATAGTCATTGCAAATGCCAATCTAATCGGAAACTGAATACGTTTGAATTGAATTGGCACATCTGTAGGTATAATAGGAATCCGTGGTATGAGTATATTTTCACCTCTGAACTTGCCATTTAAAATCCTGGCTTCGATCACGTTTTTCATTAATTTTTGAATGACTAATCGCGTACCGTTGCACAGCCGGGGCGGGTTCAAATTACGAAGCAAGATAATTGGAGATCCAACCTGTAATTGTAAATTATGCGGTGGCATGCCTGGCAAATCCAGTGAGTTCAAAAACTCTGTGGGAAAATTTACTGCTTCGCTGTCGTCGCAAACTGTATCAATAGATTTATATGATACCAAGTTCCCTGGCAACAACATTTGTATCTTCAGATTTAAATTGTCAACGTCTACATTTTTTGCCGCTAAAATCGCTCTTTCTGCAAGCCACTTATGATTTATGTACTGTGTGTGTACATCGGGAAATATTTGTTCAATGAGAGTATCTTGCGAATCAGCGATTGTGCAGAAATCGGTCGGTAATTTTACGTATCCAGTTTCATCTATAGAAACTTTTCCGTCACCGATATCTAAGAGTTGTTTTGAAAATGTTTCAGCGGATGGATCTTGAAGCATTTGAACGCGCATATTTATTTTTAGCTGTAATTTTTCAACATTACGCCACAATGGAGATGATTTTAAGCAAGCGTTGATCTCATCAGCGTATGTTGAACGTGGAATGACTGCAAGTGTTTGTCTGAAATCACCTGAAAGGACCAACAGAGTTCCGCCAAATAGTTTGTCACTATTTTTAATATCTTTCAATGTCCTGTTCAACGCCTCAAGTGAATGTTTGTGTGCCATAGTACATTCATCCCAAATAATAATTTTACACCGTTTCAGCACAGTGGCCATGGACGATTGTTTCTTAATGTTGCATACTGCGTCAGGGTTATTCTGAATATTTAGTGGCAGCTTAAATACTGAATAAGCTGTTCTACCTCCATCCAATAAAGTTGCTGCAATGCCCGATGATGCAACGGCCAATGCGATGCCATTATTTGATCGTATTTCAGCAAGAATTAGCGAAATAACGAATGTTTTGCCAGTTCCACCCGGTGCATCCAAAAAGAAGAACCCACCTTGTCCAGCTGAAACTGCGAGCATAATGCGATCATAAATGGTTCTTTGTTCCTCATTCATTAGTGGGACATTGCGGGCAACAATCGCTGCCATTTCTACAGTACTGTACTGCAGTTCACGATTCATTTCAGTATTCATTAAATCAGATGCAGTTCGATTTGGCGAATTCATACCGAAATTACTAAGTGGTAAGTTGGCAATGACAATGCAAAGATCCTCAATAGCAATCAATGCTTCATTGTACATTTCGTCGCTGAATGTTATGGTTAGATCGTGGCACCGTATACGATGTTGATGCAATATATCATCAGTCATTGAATCTTTGTGATTTTCCCATAATATCTGTGCTTGGGCTGGGAAACATGTAGTCAACACTATAGCGAATAGTAGACGAATTTGTATTGCTGTACAGTTCAATGCTGCTTCAGCAAGCATGCATTCCCACTGGTTGTCGTCTTCCAGCAAGCCGAGTGCAAGGCATGCATCTTTATACGTTGGATATTGTTGCCCATTCACTTTACGTATATCTTGAAATGATAATGGGCCAGTAACATTAACCAACAACAGTCGAAGATAAAAGCACTCCGTGTGTCTTGGATTGACTGTAAATAATCGCCCCAAGGCGTTTGATTTAAATAAATTGAGACATGCAGCAACTGGTGAGCCTTGCTTGCGGGGCATCCATGTTTTTGTTTGAGTCCATGTGAAATAGCGTGGTACTTGTGAATAGAGTAATGTTCGTGCGAAGGCACCAAAATCATCCGCACGATTACACAATTCAAAAAATGCAGTGAGTGTAGTTTTAGGTGGATTTATTGCACGATCAATCGCTGTCTCGTTCGTGAAAAATACACGCTGACCGTTTTCAAGATGGATGGCTAACTGAACAACTGCTGGATCCCGTTCATGAATTGGAAAACCAAAGATACGCCAAGCAGCTTCATTGGAGCTGATGTACCGACCAATTTGGTAGAGCGTTATTTCATCGTTTTTATTCACTGGAGGAGCATTCACATTAGTATTTACCACTCTAAACACAGCCATATCACTGCCTTTATGGACATACTTGCAAATGTATTTGATGCTCTTCACAGAACTGCAGAACTCAACATTAATATGAGCATTATATGTCTTGCTCAGCAGAGGCGAATATGGCACCACCCAACGATTGTCAATATCAATGTCTGTGTTGATGATATTTTTAATAAATGATTGTCCGCCATTTTCAGGATTTCTTCGACGATATATTGGGTATCCGTCGACATTTGTGACCGTATCATTGGTAAAATTTTTAGGGAAATTTTTAGTACATTTTCCATCAGCCATGCAAGGCGATGAACTATTAAGAGTACCACATGGACCATGAATCATGTTTGTTGTAACAATATCAAACAGCAGTTGGTCAGTGGATGGATCTGGAATTTCCGCAGAAATGATACTATCGATTTCTTCAGGACGGATTTTGTCGATGAACCAAACCAAAATGTGTGCATGAGGTAATCCTCGCTTTTGCCACTCAACCGAATACATCCAGCAACGTGTGGGACCAAATACATGTGATTTAGTAATGAAACTTATTAAAGACTTCAACTTTTGTCTGAACACACGTGCTGTAATGTCATGGCGATGTATTGCATTTTGGCCAGGCAGTAGCAAAGATGTAATCTCTGGCCATTTTGGATTACATTTGAACGTGATAAATAAACATGGTCGTCCATATTCGCGCACGAAAGTCAGAGCATCCTGTATATATTCTTGCATATGACGTGGACTGCCTACGTACGATGATGATAAAATGACATGGTTACCAATTTCGGCGACGTCGGCGTTGTTGTTGATAGCGTCTCGCAAATGAATGTACTCTTCGGCGTGCAGCTTTTGTTGATTATATCGTAAGTATCGTAGTCGTTCGCTCTCAATCTTCGCGTACATGTCGACCATGAATTGTTGACAAAGCTCACGACATCGTAAAATGACGTTGTCCAGGCCACGTCTAATCATTAATCGGTACGCATAATAATCCTTTGAGCTAACGTTCTTGTTTATTTCAGCTCCTGTAATATTTGTTCATAAAAATTAATTTAAATTTATTACGTTCAATAATTTAATTGTTTTGTTAAATGATTAATGATCAAATTAATAATCAATGAAGTACCTGATACGGGATCTCGTTGTTTTATGTTTATGCAATATCCGTCTTGTCCCTTCCAGAATATTAGCGGATATTGGAGAGCGTCATATGAACGATGTGTGTCAGCAATGAACTGAAGATTATTATTTCTTCTACGAATCACAATTTCTCGTGAAGCTGTACAATCGCCAACCATGATGCCAGCAACATCATCAACAACGGGTGCATTGAATCTACGAATATGCTCTCCAGCTGGTGTTTTATCAGGATTAATGACGATAGCGTGATTATCGCTTTGTAATTGGTGCATATGTGATTTGAATATTTTCAACAACTCGTTGTGCTCGTTCAAAAGAGCATCTAGCTCGCTGACGATGCGCCTGGCATAAAGTGAATCAAGGTTATTATAATCACAACGTGCATTCACGCAATTGGCAAATGCGCTTCCGGAATCCTCGCCGCCCATAAAGTAGATTTGTAAGAATTTATGTGGTTCGTTTGGCATTGGCAGCAGTGAGCCCATTTTATGATAAACTTGGCCTCTGATTTTGAATGTAGAATTGAATTGTTGACCATTTGCATTAGTATTTCGAACTATTTCTGTTGCTCCGAACGATGTCATTTGAAAGCATGAATTGAATCTTCGAATTGACTTCAGGAACACGTTAGAATCTGGATCCGTGCCGATAAGTAAGCCGTTCAATGGTTCAGGTGGTGTTTCAATTTCAGGTAGTTGCATTTTTCCTGACGCGCAACACATCCCAGCTGGCTCATTTTTGAATTTCAGAGCATGACAATGCGGACATTCCTTGTCCATAGCACCAATTACCACTTTTGAATGAGCATAATATTCAATATCGGGCTCATACTGGAATGCTAGACGCAGGAATGAATCAGATATAAATGCTCGATTTACCTGTTGTCGTTGTTGGTCATTTGTTCTTCGTCTATTGACTGTGAAACGGCGTGATTGTCGTTGTTCTAATCTTCTGACTTCATTGCGTTCAGCTCGTGTATCTTCTGGCTCTTCTTGATGCAATTGCGCCATTCGGACACGTGCATCAGTACTTTGTTGCTGGATTTGTTCTTCTGTTCTTTCGGATCTGCTATTTCGCAAGTTTCGAGCTTTACTTGTACTGCGGCTCAAATCAGCCCCTTTGCGTTTTCTTGGCATTGCTCACTGTACAAAACATACATAAATTGAATTAATGAAATTATTTAATGATGAAAAATGTTAAAAGTATAATTAGGGCCAGGATTTTTGCCGCAGTTTTGAAATGATTACTTTTAATTTATGAAATTATAACAAAAATATAAGTTTTATGGAAAAAATTTTCAAACAAAAGTGAAAAATTAAATTTTATGAAAACATTGTCTCTTATAATTTTTTCATACAACCAATATTTCCATTGAAATTTCAAAATAAAGATTCATAATGATTGATTTTTTGGAAACTATGAAAATCTTAATTGTTCAATTGCATTTTTTTAATAAAATTAAATTAAAATTACATTTTTATAAGATCAACAACATTTTCGATATTAATAAAAAAAAGTATACTTACAACACAAAATCCGTTGTTATTGGAAGCTCGTGTCACGTGTTGAGTACTTTTGAGGTTATAAAATCACTTGATTAACTAATCGTGCAAAATACACTAAAAATTGATAATTTAATTATTATTGATAAAATAGGAATGATTAAAAGTTAATATGAGAGTTACACTGAGATAGCAAAATAATAATTGTCAACGTTACTACTACACTTGATGCATAAACAATAATGATGGCCGACAACTGTGTAGGGAGTGAGAAAGAAAGGAGACCGGCTTCGTTCTCATCCCTACTCCGTGCTGTTTACTGGGTCAGAAGTGACACCTGTAGACATCTGGCGGGGATAACTAATTAAATGACGATTGATCAGTTTTCGACCGGAGAGGAAAAATAAAAATTTATAAAAAAAATTTAGGGGTGGACTACCCCTAACATTTAGGGGGATGAAAAATAGATGTTGGCCGATTCTCATAGATACCGGATAAGTACAAAAAATTTCATCAAAATCGGTCAAGCCGTTTCGGAGGAGTATGGCAACGAAAACTGTGACAGGAGAATTTTATATATTAGATATCAGCAAAATGATTAAGGGAGATAATCTCTGGAGTGGCCGATCCGATTGAGCTGAAATTTTCGAAAAACGTAGATATATATAGTAGGTAGGTCCATGACTGTTATTAAGTTCAGATATTCTAAACCTTTTGGCGGCGGCGAGCGTTTTAGTGAATTTGGAGGTACTCCTATATTTCCAAGCAGTGTAAATTTTTGTTAAAAAAAAGGATTGAGAATGAAAATTTATTATGTTTTTAGCTTGTTTATGATAAAGAATTGAAAATTTTGAGCCGTATGTGGGCGCTAAGTGATTAAAAGTAGGCAAGGATTTTTTTTCAAATTTTGATTTGTCATTACTTCTGACAAAAACATTGGATCATCGTGAAATTTGCAGAGCGTGGGCTTTGACTAAAACTTAACACAAATGGATTTCCAAGGTAGTGCGGGTAACCCTGTAGCTGCGGCAGGCTCCTGACAAAAAAAATCCTTCAAGTCATTGACCCTCCTGAAAAATTTTTGAATTTCGACAAAAAATGAAAATCATTGATAAATTTTAACCTTTGTGCATCATGTTAAATTGAAATTTTAAAAATTCCGATTTGCACAAGAACGGCAACCCATCACCAAATTACCTCTATTTCCAGCACTCGAAAGTTCTGTTCACGAGAGCTGACGACCGGATTATCCGATCATAATGAAATTTACAGGTCGTGTTGGTATTAGCTAGGACCAGGTCTGATAGAAGTGATTTTGTAATGTAGGAAACTCTGTGGCAGTGGTACCATCTTGAAAAATCACTGAGCCTATAACTGCCGATCCAGCCATCACATTCAAACGAAATTCACAGAATATTTGGATCTTCTTTCAGACAACCTTTGGTGAAAATTTGCTCAGCGAAATAAAGCTTTTTCCCCATAACTTCTGGTCTAGTGTAGAAATCAAAACGAAGTTCATGCAGTAAATAGACTCTGATGTGAGCCAAATGTCGTAGGAATTTCGTACGAAAATCATGAAAGCTATTGCAGCTATGACCATTTTTGTAATTTTTTGGTATTTCTTTACTTAGCGATTATGTCATTAGATTTGATCCTGCAATGAAAATTAACAATAAATATTAACGCTTTAAAAATTTGAAAAGTTTTGAGGATGGTAGCCCTAAAAATTTGTTTCACCCGTATAACTTCCAGCGCACTGATTCAATCGAAACGAAATTTACTGGTTGGGCTTAACTTAACGTGAAGCAGATTTGGTATAAATTTTGCTTTGCTGCTGACACAGGGTAACCAGCATTAGCCATTTCCGTAAATATTGCACCAACAGATGCTTGAAATTACATACTCATATGCAAAGCATTTGCAATAAAAGTAAGAAACCAATTTATAAATTTTCCGAGTTTTGAACGTTTTTCGGATAGCAGCCTTAAATAAGGTTTCACCGCTGAAACTTTCGATGAAATTTCCGATGAGAACGAAATTCAAAAGATAAGTTGATTTAAGTATAAGCTTGTTAAGTTAAACTTATTGCTGCTTCGTTGGAAAAGTGTTGCCAGCACTGAAAATTTTCATCATTTGTTTTATAGTTGAGTTTTGTTGCTTTGGATAAGGAGTGGTGGGTATGATTCTACAAAAAATTGTATTACGTCTTTCCACATTGTTACTCACAGACAATTTCTTCGAAAATTAGTTTTCTAGTGGATCTGATGCGCTAGACTTTTTTTGTTTTCTATTTCAGCTGTATAACATATGTTGTTGTTCAGCATTTGTCTATGATAGTGTAGTATCATACCCTTTAATGTAAAATTTGTCGTGTTGAATGTTAGAAAGATACAAAGTATTAGCTACATTCATTTTATATCTTTCAAAATTTACCATGGGGTAAGAAACGAGGTCATGTACTACTTTGATCCGATAGCTGCATCGAAATTCCTAGGATTTGAATGAACTTCGCAATAGGCAAAGTAAAGCACTTGGTGCTTATTTTCATTATAAGATACCTATCATATAGAAATTAGGTGGCAGCATCACCTAGTATAAAAATAATAAGAACGCTCGGTATTGGCAACACTTTACTAGCCTAAACCAATCCAAAGGCTACCACAACTGCTTGACGTTGGTCATCCTGTTCATTTCGTTTTGATCCGATGACTGCATTGGAAGTTATTGGGGTGGAAATATTTTTATAATCCAGTGCAATATTTCTTGACAATTTTAAAATTCTATTCAATTCAATACATTTTTTTCCGCGTATTTTTACCGTTACGCTATTGGGGACGGCTAATACAGAAATTTAGAATATTATCTTCTTTATAACTTTAATATATACATATATTGAACTTAACACTGACTATTGATTTAATGCTAGTTAGCTTGTTAGCACAAGGAAGAGCGAACAAAAACCTAGTATATGAATTTTTATGAATATTATCTATTTTTGTTTATTTACTTATTTATGGAAAAATTCAGCAACGAAATTATTACTACAGAATATATGAACATTTATGAAATTATGAAAAATATTAACCCTAATTTATTTTAACTTATTCTAACTTACTCCTACTAATAACTGAACTTATCCTATATGTATGCTAATACTGGGCTTGATGTGCTTATATAAGTTGAGTTTGCCTCTGCATTGATTATTGGAGCGATAAAATTAGAGAACACCCGTAAAAATATGTAACCTTCGAGTCGAGTAATAGAAAGGTTTGTTGCCGATCATTTTTAGGCATTTATTCTGAGCGATTTGTAGTTTGGTTTTATGACATTCTGCACAAGTGCCCCAAATCCGTGCTCCATACAGAACAGCTGCTGAACAGCTGCTGAACATTACCTGCTTATAAATTAATATTTTGTTACTGTGTGACAGCTTCGACTTACAGTTAAGAAGTGGATAGGGTGCATGTGAGCATTTCGAAAGTTTTATGCAAACGCTATCGATGTAAGAGGGACCCTACACGATCAATATGGATTGTGATATTTGGATCGCGATACAAAGTATTGACCGTGTAGGGTACTGTATTGATGGATCACGATCACGAAGGTTTTTGAATTGCGATCATGGTTCCCTTCTTGTCTATAAATCAGCATAGACAACGTATATCGTCTCTAAAGCTTATCAAAGCAGAGAATATGGATACGGGAAACTCGATTGTTTTCCGGAATAAGCCTCCGAAGCCGAATCAAATTGGAATTGTTTTTGCAGGATGATTAAAATTGAAAATTTTTTTATTTACATTGAAAATTTTATTTGACAAAGTACTTTCGAAACCACTTTGTCAAAAAAAATTTTCAATGTAAGTAAATTTTTTTTCAATTTTAATCATTCTACAAAAACAATTCCAATTTGGTATCGATGTGTTTATGATAAGTAAACTTCCTATTGAGGGTAATTGCTAAATACGTAATCTCGTCATCACATTCTATACTTTGATCCAGAGTGTTGAGGTTCCGAGGGCATGTTTTATCTTTTCCGTTTTTGTGGGAAAAAATATCGCTGTTTTCTTGGCGGTGTTAATTTTGATTTTCCACCTGAAAAAGCATTGGTAGAGCTTTGAAAAATGTTTTTATAGGTGGGAAATCACCAGCTCAGAATCTTTAGCAGTAGAGTACATGCAAGTATCCTCTGCGAAGATAGCGAGTTTACTGTTGGGGCTCGTGCGAATGTCAGCTGTGTAAATATTAAATTAAAAAAGAATAGGGCTGAGACAGGGCCCCTGCGGTAGGCTAGAAGGTATTTGTCGCTGGGTGAAAAGACCACTTTTTATCTTGACGAAAAATTTGCGATTGTTTAAGAAGAACTGTATTATTTTCACCAAATAAAGTGGAATGAGATGAATTGAATAAATTTGAACCGAAGCGCGTCATGCCAGACGTTATCAAACGCCGTTTCGACGTCAATGCTTTTCCCGATATCTTTTGTAACTCTAAATAGCTGGTGATTTGTTGAGTACCCCTCTCCAAAACCAAAATGAAATGCGGGAAGAATATTTTCGGCATATGTGACTTGGTTGATACGGTGCAGCACCACCTTTTCGAACATTTTCCCAAGCGAGCACAATAAACTTATAGGCCTATAGGTTGTACTAGGGTGTACACGTGGTCGGAAAGTATGATAATATCAGTCAGGCGTTAAATTTTAAAAGATTTTAGCGATAGCTTTTCCTACAGACTTCTCTACCTTGACCCGCTTTCGCTTTTCGTCCAACGTGAATAATATAATAATGTCCCCTGGTTTTTAAGAATAACATAATTTCAAAATTTATTTGCAACACTGAACACGGAAATGTTTTGGCATTGAAAAAAGTTCTGGTCCACTTATCGATTTGTTTTTTGACATGTTTAAATGCTCGTGTAGAATTCAAAGCACTGTAGTTTCCGATGCCTCCACACATCGTGCAACTCCCTTCTTCTTTAACTTATCATCTTGCTGAACTAACTATTAAATTTTTTAGCAATAACTGATTAAGTTGTTTTTGCAGGTGATCCAGGTGAGAGTCATCTTCTAGTGACTTTTGATTATAGGACACTTATCGTTTAAATTAGTACAAAGTACAAAAGTAACGGAAAAGCTCAGTTCTGACAACACGTTATAGTTTTGACCAAAAGTCTATCTCAACTGCTTCACCGCAGGATCAACGTGCACTGCGAATTTTGATTTCATCCTGTGACTCTATCGATATCTACAAATTACAGGTATGGCAAGTTTTTTGGGATTACCGACCGATAAATATAAGAAATAAAATTACTTCTCATCTTTTTATGGGCTGTTATTTTATTTATTTCCTGAAATATGACTTGGTTTGGCTTTGTGAATCACGGAAGGCATCGCCGATTTTGATACTTCTCAAGGCAGATGTTTTGAGCTTGAGATTCAACATCACATGAGAATTGGTCCCAATCGATCTTATTATAGGGAATGAATGGGTCTGAGTCAGCGATCGACAATTCGAGGCCGTGTTTGCGGTGGATGCAAAGTTGTATTAGCTGATGGTCATTATCTTGCAGTCAGTTTACACGGGTGGTTTTTTGCTGGACCCAGCACGAGCTTTTAGGAAAGGGAAGTGAAGGACGGAACGGAACAACGAGCACGAATGGTCTCGCCGATCATCGAGCACGGCAGCCGTTTTTCTTGGTTCTTCTTCTTGAAAACAGTCGGGGGCTCAGACATTTTTTGTTGGAAAGTGTGATTTAGTCTGCTTTGAGACGGTTAGAAGAGCGCATCCATAAAGCTTGATCAAAATAGAAAGTGAAAATGTCGGAGAAGTTTAAGTGGAGCCAAGAATTAATAACTATGCTATTACTAGAGTATGAGTGCAAAGAAAGTTTATATAATTCAAAGCACAGAGACGATATAAATAGGAATATGCGGAACACACAAATTTACGCTAAAGTGTTTATACTATTCCCTACGATAGACCTAAGATTGTAACCGCAGAAAAATTTCCTCCACGAAGGCTTTCGTCACGTACTACCGTCCACCTATCGATCTTTCACTATATGGCCCCCGCCACTAAACCTGAAAATTTTCACACACACTCCTAAATTTAGCTTTACCCTCACTTCATAAACTTCTCACACTTCATTCACCCTACAATTTCACTCTGTTGCAGAATTCAAACCTGAAAACAATAGATACCTCGGTATCATCATAACTCAAGAAATAAATACAAGTCAATTTTAAAATCTTTCAAATAGAAATATGATTGACTATTTGGCTTACAAAATATATTAATAATAATATATCAAATCAATCCTCGCGGCGCATATATCCAAACGTTTTTCGGATTTTTAAGACCTTCCCACAATTTGGGACTGTAAAGCTAAAATTTTCCTAAACCGTTACTTCCCGTTATACCGTTATTAGGCCCCAGGTTGGGCGCCAATTTGTTACAATACTTTCCGGACAATAGTGATCAACGGAACTTGGACCCTCGACGAGACCAAGAGTATAAATTCCGGGCGGCCTCCGCTCGCGAAGAAAGTGGTGGGTAGGCGCCACTCGCTTCTTTGCCGGAATTTACCGAGCACCTGTCGTCCCGAAGCGAGAAGGTGACGACGGCCTCCCCGATACCAATGGGGAGAGAAAGATAAAATCGAACGAATCCTTCGCGATCACGCTGCGAAAAACGAAGTTCCGAGATTGTGCCAAAATTCTTACTCACAGGATCTTTACTCTAAAAATTTACACTTTATTTAAATCCACTTATATACTACGAACACGGTTGAGTTGTTCTACCACTGCTGGTAGGATGATTTATATTGAAAACTTTTTTTCCCCTGATCTGTACCGCGATACTCTAACATCACATACTCAATTCAAACGAACGCACTAATCAACTTAACGTATAAATTAATATATAAAATTTTCTAAACTAACTAACCTGACCTAATCGTTTTAGCACTGATGATTCTCGTGCTGATCCGCTAAAATCCCGCGCTGGGGCCCTTTTGCTTGATGATCAATTATCCACACGCACCGCGGTCCACCGATTACAGTACAGTTTCAAAGAAAATAACCAATCTCAGTAGGATTCCGATAGACATCACCAATTCGCTTCACCGGCTCCTCAGGATTTTTCGCTCCTTATTTTGTCTCGGTTGATCGCAGATCTATTCGATGATTTTCCTTTCTCTTCTCCAGTCCACTCCAACCACGAATATGTCCCAAGAATAAAAAAAATATCCAGAATTATCTCCCTGTACTATCACACCGTCCGACTCCTTACCAGGCTTAATTCAAAAAAACCCTCTTCCCAGAGTTTTCGCACAAAGCCCAACTATTTTCCGCTAAAGCGGCTTTTCCCCGGACCGTTGGGGGTATTGGCATTTGACTCTGTTTGATTTGAAAATTCGTACTTTTCCATTCTAATTCAATCCACATCCAATGCTTTGGTATCATTATTGTACTGCTTTTTTAGTACTAGTTTCCCATGATCTGTCATTTGACATTCCATTATTGACATAGGTCATGGACGGCGGCTTGTTGACTTCGACATATTCAAGTAAGTAGTCTTCATCCTTCAAACAGAGTAATATTTGCTGCCACATCGCTAATACTCGACATCACACGTGCTGTTACAGGCCAAGATCACTTCGAGTATCCCGTGCCATCCTGACGGTGAGGTTGTCGGTCCCCATATCTAGATGAGTGGGTAAGTCTGTTTACATACTTATTAGCAGATTGATCTCTAACCGCATTATCTCCGCGTTCGTGCTGCACCCCCGATTCGGTCGTCTGAGGTGTAATCCTGGTTCGCGAGCCCCCTTTTCAACACTTGTTGTCGTTGGACGTGATTCCGGGATTGTCGGTTCTTTTAATTTGTCCTGCGATTCGCCGTCCTGCGTCGAAGAATCGTCTACGCGAGTCACACTTTTCCCTACGCTACGGCTATGCTATTAACCTACCCCTTATGCTATTAACTAGACCCGGTGAGCTGCTCCTTGGCACTTAACTACCCTCTACCATCCTTTCCTTCGAAGATTGGTAGAGGGTATATTTTTTTTTATTAAAACATCAGATCGCGCATGATATTTGTTGATTCCGACCGTGACAATGTTTAGAGGACATTTACCTCAAACTGAAAAGTTTATATGAGACAATTAGTTTGTATGCGATCCGTAGCAAAATACAAGTACGAAGAAGCCAATTCGTGAAAGAGTTACGGCTGGTAGCAGCTTCCAAAAAAAAGTGAATGTAGTTTCAAAGAGATTTATCAGCCAAAACTGTGATGTTTTGAACAGCTGAAATTTGTAAAACAACACTGCGCCTTTAAGGCATCAGCGTCCAATTTAAACAAAGTAATTATTTTTAATGAATTCTAGCATAGATCAATTGCAGAATTCAATTTCTTCCACGCCTTAGGTAACAAAGTTGTTGTATTAATATTTTAATTTAGTGTTCCTTTTTCTTGCCAATCTAATTTTCCCTCAATTACGGATTGAAGCGATTTTGCCTCTTTTTGTCTTTTTTTATTGTTTTTTTTCATATCTGTAGCATAGTTATTCTGATTATGATGCATTAAGATTCTAGGCCAATTCAGAGCTTGTGATGTTTGGGCATAAATGCCTGCAAATGCAACTTGGTCATCCCTTACTTGAAAACTGAGGCCCTCTAATGAAATGTCTTTGCTTTTTATTCCACTCCTTGACTAGGAGTACTGCGGCGTTTTTATCATCTGAGGTATTCTCACGGATGATTTTAAAATCATCCATGGCAGCCCAATGACGGGATTTGAGATGAATATCTGATAGGAAAATAATGTCAGCACTTCCTTGTTTCAAGAATTCTTGAACGAAGTTCCTTTTGCAGATAGCAGGTAAAGTAGTTATGTGTAAGGCCGCAAACTCATGAGAACGCATTACCAGCTAAACGAAGCGCATGCAAAATACAGACATCTCATTCCTCAGATTGAGGTAACATATCCCAAAGACTGGGATGAAATCCTTGATTTGATAAACTAAAGTGAATAGATGGGTGCTAAAGAAACTTTGACAGTCTTCAAAGACAACTGACAACGTTTCAAGGCCGCAGTTGGACTTGGTATGTCCAGATTTTTGGCAGTTTTTTTTTCATAAGCGATCCCTATGGATTCGTTGGTACAATACAAATTTATTGCTAAGAACTACCTTTGCATAAAACCTATCGGAAAGTTTGACGATAAATAAAACTAATTTTTTCGCCTTTTTCCGTGAGTGAGCAGCCGAAAACTACCTCACGTTTGGAATGTGCTCTCCTAAGAACTTTCTAAGCTCAGTGGAGACATCTTCCTCGTCGTAGGAGGTATGTACTCCTGCCAGGAGGGCTGTTGTTTTCTTAACGCTCTGCGGTGTATATGTGAAGCAAAGCATAGCTCTTGTCTGTAGAATTTCTAAAAGTCATTAATGCGACTCAGTATTTTTTTGGAAACACTGTTGTTTTATTGAGGTTGATGATTCTTGATTTTTGAAACATGTCTTGGACAGTGACTATTTTTTGGAAACGTTCATCGAATTTCTGGTTGACAAACGCTCTGGTTTTGACCATGATGAGGATGTTGATGCCTTCAATCAAGACAGAAGTGTTCTTACAAGGGTTGATTTCTGAATTGAGATGTCTATAGTAGATTTGGGTAAAACGCCGCGTTGAAGATTTATCAGATATATCGTATGTGCCGAATTGTAAGAGCGAGTTTTAAGCTCAGAGTTACAAGAAAGAAATCAATAATGGATGAAGAACGTTGAAAAGTAGGTTAGATCTGGCAAGATCTGCATTCTGTGACAGCTACTGTATTATTGCCTCATCGTAGAGGCTGTCGGTGCTATTACTCCATGATTGCCACCAAAAATTGAAATCTCTCCCAAAGATAAACAACCCAAGTGAATATGAGGTCACTAGTATACAATCGAGGTCTTGAACCAGCACAGAATTATCGAAACATTGATGGATATAGATACCAACAAATACAATTTAGGTGATCCTTAGTTGAAGAGCGATGTAAATAGCTCCCATATCTTTTAGTCCTGCGATCAAATGACGTTAGGCTTTGATCCGCAGTTCGATTAGTAGTGCGGTTGCAGTTCCAGTTTAGAGGAATTTAGGTCCTCAGAAGTGTCCAGACGGATGATTTTGTAGCCATCATTGACTACACGATGACGCGGCGTGAGCTTGGTTTTTGATAAGTAAAAAATATTGGGTCAATAAATTCTGAACAAAGTTCCTCTTGTAGTTCAGGTAGAGTCATTCATGGCTGCAAATTAAAGTAAACGCACTGCTAGCTAAGCGAAGTGCGACTGAAAGGAAAGCGTAACGTTTTTCAGCTTGGAATAAAAATCTGTTGAAAGTATTAACAAATTCTATGATTTGGTTAAACAAGACGAAAAGATTGCAGCCAAATAAATTTTGGCTGAAGAGATAAGGCGTTTCTTTGTGCTAGGAGCTTTGCTTACGGCTGCGAAGTGGCTGGCGTATGAAATCCCACGTCGAGCAGTATTTTCGATTGAACAGTATATTAGACTAGTTCGCTTTTGCGATCTTATTCACGTTTGTTTGCAATCTGAATGGCCTGTCGACTTGCAGTTTACGCAAAGAACTACATCAGTGCCTTTTAGAACAACACTGTCCTTACTTGTGTGAACTTAGTTGCATGTGACAAAATGTGTGTCAAGATCAGTATACCCAAAGCGTTGACAGCTATAGCAATGTGTAACGTTGCTCTTCTTTAATCGTTCCCACTGGATCCGCTGGTGCAGGCGATATTTGATGTAAAGGACCACCTTAATGTCTACCTCTGGAGCGAGCTGTACTATAAAACTTCCGAAGCTTTTTGGGAGTGGACACTAGAAAAACACCTTTCATGGGAGACCTGATCTCCCCACAGTTTTTGGAGGTCTGTCAGTGCATCATCCACATCCAGTGGCGTGGCGTTCATGGAAACAAGGAAAGCATTGGTTCCCTTACATTTGGCTCGTGTATAAGAATTTTCTAAATAAATTTTCCCAAAAACATCTCACGCAGCTAAGATGGTAACCCATCGAATGAAAGTTATGAGAGAACAAGAAGCATAGAAGCAACGAAAAAATTGCATCTACGAGCGTTAAATTCACTCCATGAACAAATTGCTTCTTAGAGGAAACTGAGAGAGAAGCCACGTACGTGTGATTGCTGTGGCAGTTGTTGCCACGTTTCCCATACGCGTATCATTACAATCATTGTACTTTGCTTGTGCGTATTTTTTTTTGGCTTTGCTGTAGTACATACACACTATGTGAATTTTTGAATGATTTTGAACTACAAGATGTGGCAAGGGCTGCCAGAGACTGCTGATTGATCATTTTGCTGTAGTGAAGTGCTGGATCCTAGTTCGGTAGTGAGATTTTTGTGCTATATTTTGTATATAAATTTGGTGAAGGTATTTTTAATTAGTGAAGGTATTTATTTCACTAATAATTTACAGTTTTTAGTAATATTGAATTAAATTGTTTTGAATTGTGTAGAACTGAGTGCGTAGAATTGTTTTCTGGAATCGCATGATTTTTTTGTTTTATATTTAAAATAGTGAGAGTACAATTAAAAGGTAAATGTATTTATTTGCTCCGTAAAAAGCATCGATAAAAATTGCATAATTAGTGTCCTTTTTCGATATCCTCTCTGGATCTCGATCTTTTACGGACAAAAAGGACATTATCGATAAGGGTCGACCAAAACCAAATTTCAAAATTATTTCTGTAACGAAGAGATGCACTCGTTATTTTACTTACTAATCTATTTGACTCGATTTCATTAAAAACTGAACTCATTGTGCTTTACTCTAATGCAGATTTACAGGATATATGCAGATTTACAGAATATCTTACCAACAATAAATCAGAAAATAGTTTAAAAGAATTTCATAGATTAGTTTGCTTAGTTCTAACATTAAAAGTAAAGAGTGCGCGAGAGAGTGTAACAAGAGCATCCGCAGAGCGCAGTTTTTCTTGCTTAAAATGGATTAAAACTTATCTCAGGAATAGTACAGGTAAACAGTCACTAAGTGACTTGGCAATAATGTCCATTGAAAAGGGTTTCTTAAAATCATGTTTGAGCGAGCAACGTTTTTATCAAGACGTAATAGATGAACTCCCAAAAAAAAAAAGACGAATTGCATCAAATTTTAAATAAAGTATGCAAGAATGTTCTCATCAGTGTCAATGTAGAATAGATTTTTTTTAAGCCATCACTTCATTTATTTTATATTTACTAACTGTTATTTTAAAAATATAAAATTATATGTTTTTTGTGGGAATGCTGTTATTTTACTGTTTATTTTCTATGTGCGTGAAGGACCGTAAATATTTATTTTGCATAACTATTTATTTAAAGAAAAAATAATTATATATTGGTAGCATGGGAATTAAAATACTGATAACAATACTGTATATCTACTCTATAGTCCACGATCCTGGGTGCTTTTATATGACCTATGCTAAAAGTAGCTAATGAGAGGAGTTCTATTAACATGTAACAAATTTGAAGAAAGCATAGCTAAAGTCAATTATCGAAATGAACTATTTGCTTCCCTACAGTAAACTATCACGCCACTGCCCACATCCTATGAGGTGTGAGTACCTTGCAAAAGGATATTTCTTTTTTTTACACATAAAATAATTGCCATTGAATCAGCTAAACGCTAACCTAAAAGAAATAAGTTGTACCGAAAGATTCGTTGGCAAATTTGATTTTTCATAGTAAGTGTTTCTAATTACATATATGTCTGCAAACTGTTTGTACAAAGAAATAGTTTCCATTGTTCAACTATCTGCTAATGTAATAAAAAATCAAGCCTCCGCTATTAACTGCATGATTGATTGCGATTTGGCAAAATGTAATTCGTTTCGTAGTCCTTTCTTATAGTACTGACACCACCATCAAACATGCATAATAGCCAGCTTAACCTGATTCGTGTAGATCGAAAATAGTTTTCCTGCTATCAGTAAATTGCACGAATTTTAAAACAGTTAAATCATTAGTCGAGCGGAATTGATTATCGGTAATTTGTATTCAGACAAGTGCAATTGAGGGCAATAAAGCAGTGCAGAAGCTTGTCTTTCTATGAGACAGTAACATGCTAAGAGAAGGCGATTAATCACACAGTCATTAATCTTCCATCGAAAGGGGATATTTCAAGTACGAGCTTAAACTCTACAATCGAATCGATTTTCCTCTTAAATTTCCCCACACAAAAGGACGTCGACGACGCATCGAGAGAATAGTATATACATACATATGTCCTACCTGTATTAAGTCAACAGTCTGAAAACTGTCGGAAAATTTCAAGTAACGATAGAAAACGAACGGAATCAATAGCAAGCGAACCTACAATCTTGTGGTTTTCTGTGGCTCATTCATTTTTATTTGGTGAATTCCCTCGAGCTTATTGCATTGTCTGGCACCGGCAGATTATATGGTATCTGACGTTGGTGAGCTAGGCCATGATTCATTTATTTGCGCATTGCTGTCAGTCGATTGGAAAGACTACTTTTCGATTTGCTCGTAATCGAAAGTGAGGCTGTAGAGGATCGATATTTGCCGATTCAATATAAAAATCAACCATTATTTGGAGAAAATTTTATTCTAGAATTTAAATGGACTTTAAAAACTTTACTGACCAAAGCAGATTATTTAAAAAAAAACTCTAGCGCACCTGAACCGCTAGAAAACTAATTTTCGAAGAAATTTTCTTTGAGTGACAAAAAAGTGTGGAAAGACGTAAAACACTGTTTTGCAGAATCATATCAACCATTCCTTATCCAAAGCAACAAAACTCAACTATAACACAAATGATGAAAATGTTCAGTGCTGGCAACCCGAACGAAGTAGTCCGAACGAAGCAGCAATAAGTTTACCATAACAAACTCATACTCAAATCAACTTATCCTCTGAATTTCGTTCTCATCGCAGGATTTTATCGAAATTTTCAGCGTTTAACCGTTGTTTGAGGCTGCCATCCGAAAAATGTTCAAAACTCGGAAAATTTCGAAATTGGTTTCTTATTTTTATTGCAAATTCTTTGCATATGAGAACGTAATTTCAAGCATCTGTTGGTGCAATATTTACGGAAATGGCTAATGCTGGTTACCCTGTGTAAGCAGCAAAGCATAACACATACCAAATCTGCTTCACGTTAAGTTAAACCCAACCAGTAAATTTCGTTTCAATTGGACGCTGGACGTTATACGGGTGAAAAGAATTTTAGGGTTACCACCCTCAAAACTTTTCAAGTTTTTAAAGCGTTAATATTTGTTGTTAATTTTCATTGCAGGATCATTTCCATTTGCAAATCTAATGACATAATCGCTCAGTTAAGAAATTAAACAAAATTACAAAATGGTCATAGCTGGCAGCCCTTTCATGATTTTCGTAAGAAATTTCTACGGCATTTGGTTCATATTGAGATTCATTTACTGCGTGAAGTTCGTTCTGATCTCTACACTGGACCGGAAGTTATAGGGGAAAAAGCTTTATTTTGCTGAGCAAATTTGCAAGATTTAGGAGACAAAAATCACCATAGCTGGCAACTCCATTCTAATTCTTCAGCCAAATTTTCACCAAATGTTACATAGATCCAAGTATTGTATGAATTTTGTCAAAATCTGATGGCTGAATCGGAAGTTATAGGCCAAAAACCGGTTTTTTTTCTCAGTGATTTTTCAAGATGGTACCACTGGCACAGGGTTGCCCGCATTTCAAAATCACTTCTATCAGACCTGGTCCTAGCTAATATTAACATGTCCTGTAAATTTCACTATGATCGGATAACCCGGTCGTCAGTTCTCGTGAACAGAACTTTCGAGTGCTGAAAATAGAGGTAGTTTGGTGATGGGTTGCCGTTCTTGTGCGAATCGGAATTTGGAAAATTTTAATCTGACGTGATGGACAAAGATTTAGATTTATCAATGATTTGAGTTTTTTGGCAAAAAGCAAAAATTTTTCAGGAAGGTCGATGATTTGAAGGATTTTTTTTTAAGAGCCTGCCATAGCTACAGAGTTACCCACACTGTCTTTAAAATCCATGTGTGCTAAGTTCTAGCCTACATCAATACGCTCTATCAATTTCACGATGATCGAATGTTCCTGTCAGAAGTTATGACAAATCGAAATTTGAGAAAAATTCCTTGCCCACTTTTAGGCACTCAGCACCCACACACGGCTCAAAATTTCCAATTCTTTATCATGAGCAAACCTAAAACATAATAAGTTTTTATTTCCAATACTTTTTGTTACAAAAATTTTACACTGCTTGGAAATATAGGAGTACCTGAAAATTCACTAAAATGCCCGCCGCCGCCAAAAGGTTAAAGATAACTGAATTCGAACCTACCTACTATATACATCTACAACATCCGAAAATTTCAGCTCAATCGGATCGGCCACTCCAAAGATTACTTCTATTAACCGATTTGCTGAGATATATATATATATATATATATATATATATATATATATATATATATATATAAATAAAGAAATATGAATTTTCGGCGAAACGAGTTTAATACTAAATGCGGTACAGAGCAGAATAGAACTATGCCGCAAAAACAACGATCTAGTATAATACAACAGTGCTTTCGCTAAGACTGACATAGGTTGCTGCATTTGCTGTGGTACCACACAACAGCTGAAAATAAAGAAAGAAAATAACGAATATATACTAGCACAATCGATAGAAAATAGAAAAAGAACTAACAGAAAATTATTTCTTTTAGCTTTCTATACATTATGAGTGCTTTTTCTCATTTCCTAACTACCAAAACATTCAACATAACCATGAAAAACACAAAGCCACCTCACAGAAAAAAAAACAACTTCTCATGAGCTTTTCTTTTTTCCATCAGCACATTCTACACTTCAACACGTGAACTACAAATGAGGAATAGATTTTCTGTACTAGTGAATTCACTGGGACAGGATTGTTGTTGTTTCCAATGCATATATCCTATTCTCTACTGGATAGAGCAGCAAAAAAACACGCCTACTATTGTTCTTTGAACATTAGTAAAAACTCTAGCGCACCTGAACTGCTAGAAATACTAATGTTCGATTAACAATTGGAGCATCATGCAGATTTTGATTGCATATTCTACCACATATGCTCCAACCTGTTTCGAGTGCAAAACTACTATGATCTTAACAGTGCATTTAAAGTCTTAGCATGGAAAGGATTTCAGGACTACCAGTTGCATGAAATTCAAGATTAAGAAAAGCCAAACACAACAAAACTTTAAAAGCAGCATAAGAAAACATAAACAAAGAAAATGCTCAGTGCTTGCATCACTTTACCACCACTGCAACGAAAAGTCTCCCACAATTATTTCGCGTCAAAATCAAATAACTCTATCGATTTCGATTTTATCCAATGATTTCGTCGAAAGCTACAGGGATAGAAAGATGTTTGGCATCAAAAAACGAAAGATAATTGGAACCAAAAAATTTCTAAAACATTGGTAACTTATTTTCATTGTAAATGTTCGCGATATGAATACTTAATGTAAGTATTTATTGATACAAAAATAGCAAAAAACGCCTCGTTCTGGCAACCATTCGCTAGCATCAAAGCCAAAAATATATCACACCTGAATCACTTTGAAATCAACCTACTCTGAGAATTACGTTTTGATCCGATTTCTGCATAGGAAGCTATAGGGGTACAAAGAAATGTAGGGTTACCAGTCGCAAAAGTTTTCAAATTTTCAGAAACTTAATATTTGTTGTTTATTGTCACTACAAGATTACCGTTTAAAAATTTTACCATAAAATCGCTTGGTAAAAATATTGCAAATAAATACAAAACCGACAATAGCTGGCAACCCTATCATGGTTTTTTAACCAGTCTCCTTCTAAATGATGCTTTTAATAAGTTCCATTTATCATATGAAATACGTTTTGATTTCATGACTCAACTGGAATTTATAGGGCAATAAGCTTTATTTTCCTGAGTAATCTAGAGTCTACATTGGCCATGAGCTCTGCCATATGCGATGGCAACGAATGTCAGTTTATGGCATGTCATCTGGTGCCTGGCCAACGGCATGTCATGCCATATCATTTTGAAAATATCGCTCAGCAGTGAACATGTGCGCGCTATCCGGTGTTTGAAAGCACTGCAAAGGTTAGAGGAAGCGGAATGTGAGGAAAAGCGTAAATTGAGGAATAGGCGAACATATAATTCCATAAGCAATCTTTTTTTTGTATTCATTTAGGATTCGTAACACTATTTCCCTCGACATCGCCATTTTGAAAATGAACAACTGTCAGAATATGGCTATGCTCATGGCCATGCAAATGTCTTGCCATATGGCTTGACATTTATGGCATGCCATCAAATATGTCATGCCATTTGCCGTCTACATTTTCCATTTCCATGGCAAGTCGAATGTCATGCCATTTCCCATGGCCAATGTAGACGAGGCGTAAATTAGGTTAAAGATTATTAACTTTTTGTGAGACCTGACACTATTCTGCACATGCACCAATATATCCTAAAAATTTCAGATCAATCGGATGGCGCTTTTTTGAGATTTTCTTCGAACATTAGTAATAATTGGATTTTCAAGATAAATCTACTTACTGGGATACATCCATGTTGGTATGCTCCTGATATTTTTTAAAGCTAACGAATTTTCTGTTGAACTTCGACTTTCAAACAATACAAAAACAAGTTGACCACAAAGAATCAAATTAAAACTTCCAAGTTTGTGTTACGAATACGTTTCATATGGACACTTACTTCAAAAGTACAATGAGAGTAAGTTAAAAGTTTAGTCCTTCTGTGAATACTAATTAACATATTTCAAGCTTATGCATTACGCTCGACAAAGTTTTCACAGATGCTTTTATACTTTTGTTTATGTTACGTGTGAAAGGAAAAGAACGGGTGCGATTCCGCAGTATATCATTAAAGTGTGGGCTATAAAATCATTGTCTTAGAGAAATGAAGAGAATTAGATGATTCATAAAATCGGTTTGTTTTTTATTCCATAAACTGTAAGTAAAACTATTCCAGAACATGCTCCCAAAGTTTCGTATCCATTATTCAATCGTTCAAATACTTGCCACTTTATTCAACAAATTGACAAGAATGCACCGAATGCACAAATAGCTTTTAAAGAAATCAACCCATTTCGCTTGTATACTGACATATTGAATGACACTTTTCGATCGCATTTCCTAGAAAGACTTACAACATTTCAGAAATTTATATTGGCTAATAAAAAATTTCGGTGGGTGACATATCTCCTCAAATGTACATCAGGGGACTTCACCTCTTTTCGAGCTATTATAACCATCAGCTCTTTGCTAAAATAAATCGAACTTTTGGGTTGGACATAAAATATTATGAGGATATATGTATGTATGTATGTATGACGATTGACACATTGATAGTATTGACAATCGATTGTGCAAAGCCAAGTAGAGCTAGAAGTAACTTTCAACCTTGAAATAAAACAGGCAAGAAACTTTAGAGCTGAAACTTTAAAGTTGTTCTCCAAAAAATGTCAGTGCAACAATGAACTTCTTTTGATTATGTCAGTTTTTACAATTTGATTTTTATCTTTAGATACCTACATATGTACATACATATGTGGCTTTTTTTAAAAATTTTTTAAAATCTATTGACGTTCAACAGTGCTAAACATGTGAGTCAGCTTTTCGTTTGCATGCATAAGGCCCGAGTTACAATAAAAGCAACACAACATTGTTGTGCTGCGTACCTGGCGGAACAATTTACAATGAAAATGCAACACAGCATTATCCGTTATTTGCCACTGGGCATATTAGCGAGACTGTTGTTTGATAATAAGTATGTTCCCGTACTACGATTAATTGCGATTAATCGCGATTAATTGCAATGAAGCTGTTCCCGTACTCCGTTTTACTGAAAACTGAAAATTTCCCCTCTTTCAGTAAATTTCAGTAGGATCTGAGCTACTGAAAAATACTGAAGTGTCAAACGGAGTAAATATTTTCAAATGTGCGCGGCAAGCAACATATTTTTTGCGTAATATTGCTATGAAGGTCGAATATTTTTGGGGCGATAATTTATTACCGCTGAGGATGACTTTATAATCACTATTGTTCTCCCAAAAACCGAAAACTGACACTTTCGGTTGTCAATTTTCAGGAAATACAATGAGAGCGTTCCCGTACTTTTCATGAAATTCCCCACCACATGATTCAGGAAAATCCAGTAAAATTCAGTTACTGAAAGTACGGGAACAGACCTAATATGGGGTCGTTTAAGTCTCGGAAGGTGATATCAGTGAGTATTTTAGCATTTAAGGGCTGCAATACATATCGCAAAGGGAAAATGAAAAAAAAACACAAAATGTGATTGTCATTTGCATTTTACATTCCCGATTGTCCAGTCGTTCATAGGAACAGTGTATCGGAAACTTCAAAAATGTTATTGCTTTACAACGTTTAGATTTGAGCAAATTCCACTGCGTAAACAAGGTGTGTTGAATCATTGTAATTGCCGACATACGTTGTCATGTGCTCAGATCCGTTCTGCTGCGTAACTTTGTTGTGTTGCTTTCATTTAACTCGGGCCTTAGGGTGTTAATCGTCTGATTCAAGTCATGATAGTAATCAAAGCCAGTGTTGCCATTTTAGCATCTTGAATGCTAGATCTGGCATTATTTTTTTTCCAAAACGGCATTAGAAATTTGGAATTAGCATCTAGCACTATTTTTGTCACTTAAATTTAGATTTCGGAATAATCTGGCACTCATCTATTTTCAATCTTGCCCATCAAATTTTTTCTCAATAATAGCTCTCTTCGTGCATTTTCAGTTGCGTTCATGGGCTGAAACTTCTTGAATCATGTGGTGGGGGAAGTTCATGAAAAGTACAAAAACGTTCTCAATATATAGTGGCTCACAGCTTATTTGATACAGTGCTTCTTTAAAAAATTAAGTTGCAATAACTCAAAATATAATAACAATATCAAAAAAATTTGAACACCATTTGGAAGAAAAATGTTTGTTGTATATTAAATAAGTTTACATTTGTTACAAAGTTGCTTCAAGCAATAACAAATTTCATGTCACAGCTTATTTGATACAGTTTGATTAAACATTAAAATTGTTGTGAATTATGAGGTTTCCAGTTGATTTCAATGCTTCGTATGATAGCCCTTAGCCTTAAGCAGAGCCTGGAGCCTATTCGGCATTGAGTCAACGAGTTTTTTTGTGATGTCAGGAGTAATATTTTGCCATTCCTCTAGCAGTGCTTTCTTCAGGTCTTGTTTATTAGAAATCTTGTGTTTTCTAATGTTGTTATCCAACAAAGTCCACAGATTCTCAATGACGTTCATATCTGGTGACTGTGCAGGTGGAGACATCAAATGAGGGCAATCCCAAATTGGCCAGGACTGCACAATTCCCGACTTATGCTTTGGATCATTGTCTTGGTACAACCGTAATTGGTCGCTAACACCCAGTTTTTCTGTGCTTTGCAGCAAATTGTTTTGGAGTACATCAAGGTACTTTGTTTGGTCCATTGTTTCCTCAATAAACTTTAAATTTCTGACTTCGGCTGCGGACATGCAGGCCCAAACTATCACATTACCACCACCATGTTTCACAGTAGCTTTGAGGTTCTCTTTGTTTAGCTCAGTGTTTGCCTTGTGCCAGACATATGACATTCCGTCACAGCCAAAAATTTTAAACTTGGACTCGTCCGCAAAAATAACCGTATTCCAGAACGCGGATGGCTTTCCCACATGCTCTTTGGCAAAGGCAAATCGGCTTATTGTATTTTTTTTTTGGAAATGAATGGCTTCCTACGAGCTAATCGCCCGTTGAAATCATAGTCGCATAGCACTCGTCGGACGGTTTCAGCACTAGATGACTTTCTTAATTCACGATGAACCTCAACAACCAATTTTGGAGCGAAAATCTTTGTGTTTGCTTTCACTTTCCTTATAATGTATCGTTCGTCGGATACGGTGAAAATACTGTTTGGCGCATTTCTCCTCTTATTTTCTACCCGATTTTCGTGTACGAAGCGCTCAATTATGTGTTGAACTGTAGAGACACTCAAATTCACACTTTCAGCAATTTTTCGAACACTTTGTCCTTTTTTAAAGTGGTTTAATACCAATTCGCGCTGTTCAATTCTGGTGCGATGACCCATTTTACAATTTTGGCTCATTTTGGCACTTCAGCTTACAAGATCTTGCTAAAAATTACTTAAGCCAATGTTTAAACACAATCAAAAATTCAAGAAACAAAAACAAGACAGATTAACGGCGCGACAAATAGAAGTTTATTCGCATTGAAGTGTCTGTATCAAATAAGCTGTGAGCTGCAATTTTTCTGCGCCAGTGGTATTTCTCTTTTACCGGACGCCGAGATATATTGCTGGAACATTTTTTGTTTGCATTGTATTCGTTGAACATGCATCTAGTCAAATACGTTTAAATTTTTTGGATAGGGTTCTTTATTTCAAAGTTACAGCGATTTGCATTTTTAAATAGTCACTGTATCAAATAAGCTGTGAGCCACTGTATTTCCTTACAAGTGACAGCCAGAAGTGACAGTTGTCTGATTTTGAAATAATGATAGTGATAATAAAGTCATTTTAAGCAGTAATAACGTGTCCGCACAAAAATATTCGACTTTCATAATAGCTTTGTGCGAAAAATATATTGCTTGCCGCGCATATTTGAAAATACGTATTCGCGCGACACCATTTGGCACTCTTCAGGATCTCGCAACTGAAATCTAATCCTCTTTCATGAAATAGGAAACGTTTTCAGTGATCAGTCAAACAGCGTACAAAACCGAATTCATGGTAATGCATAGAGTACGCGAACAGACCGAACATTTGAAAACAGGATGTTATGCTGCCGCATTTTAACAAATATGCACTTGAGGCTAGAGTATTCTGAAAATTGAAACTGTTAGCCTACCCCCAGCAAACAAAACCGTTGTCGACCGATCAATTTCTGCTGCAAACTCACCTGCTGCCGATGAATTCGCTGCAGACCGATCATAGCCAAAAGTACATTAGAACTAGTGCTACACCTTTGTGCTTTCAAGAGACCAAAGTATATATAGTTGATCTTTTATTCTTTGTTTACGATTCCCGGAAAATCCTAGTGCTAGTGACAAGGTCTGTGAAATATTAAGTGAAATAAAATGAAAAGGTAGACATGCCAATATTAAGGCAATTTCCGATTGCAATAAATATGATAATTTTAGGTTTCTCGTTCCATTAAATCGTGATGACGCCACCCACTTCAGACTCCCAGGAGCCTCGGGCATTTACAAGTTCAAGTTTACTAAAGTATATGCATTCTAGTTATATATTTTTTCCTGATTAATGGGAATCAATTGTTTTTTTAGGGCTTAAAATGCAAGCAATCGCACGAATAACGATGGAGAAAAATCTTCATCAAGCTCAGGCACTAATACATTTTCTTCACTTAAAAATAAAAATTTGTTGCTGTTTTGATTGGGAGATTCCAAATGATGTTTTGAAAAATATTTTAAGATATGAGCTTTACACAAGGGAAGAAGATTTAAATGTATCTGACATGTCTGTAGTAAACATAGAATCATCTTGAGATATAAATTTTAAGCTTCTAATTGATTTTTATTATGAAAATATATATATGTTGTTTTCATATCGAATCATGTTGATTTTAATCAAAGAAGAAAACATTATTTAGCATTCCAGCTTTACAGGATCTGGCATTATTTAGCATTAGTTTAAATTGAACCTAGCATTATTCGAAAAAAACAAATGCCAGCACTGATCTAAGTACCTTGGATCGATTTGCAGTGGGGATTGTGCCAGGGATTGAAACAGCTTTTAGTCCGCAACTCTGGATCCCTGACAGTTTCTTTTTCGAACATATCTTTACGAATATCACTTACATTTAAAGAATCCACCAATAAATTAATATCGTAGATTTCCGACGCGCCATTAGATTTATCAAAATGCCCGGACAGTAAATTTGCAACGAGCATTTGTCTGCCCTGTAAGTAAGTTAACTTTAAATCATATTTAAATAAGCGAAGTAGCATTCTTTGAAGTTGTGGACTAGCGACCTTCAATAGAACTTTAGTAATTAGACCTAAGATAGGTTTGTGATCGGTGAAAACATTAATATGCCTTCAATAAATAAAATAATGAAATTTTGTGCAAGCAAATACTAATGCCAGAAGCTCCTTTTCAATTTGTGAGTATCTCGTTTCAGTATCTGATAAACTCCTTGATGCAAATCATACTGGTTAATCCGTCTTGAAAAAAACACGCACCCAGCCCAAATTGAGAAGCATCGCACTGAATTTCGATGGACTTTGAAAGATCATAAATTTTGAAACTTGGAGCATTTATAGCTAACTTTGTTAATTGATTAATAGCCTTTAATTATAGCCTTTAATTTTGTATTTAGTTAGTAGATTCTAATAGTAAGGGTTAGTACCTAAACATGCGATGGCTGCCCTATCAACGTGAAAGCAATACCAGAGAAATTGGTACAACGATTATCGCATAGTGAACAACAAGTATGTCAGAATTTCAACCAACTTCATGTGATATACTACTAAATGAGACATGAGCCGTTTTCTAAGTAAGCGGGGAATTCGAAAAAAATAAGACGGTGGAAGAAAAATAGTTTGAGGGGAGTTGGAACGAATCCTACGAGAAGGCAGGAGGTGTGTAGTTGTTCGAAGTGGACGGAGGTCCAGAAAAAATATCTCGAATATTAATTAGAGTGAAGTTGGATAATTGTTTGAAGTAGACGGAGGTCCAGGAAATTCTTGAATATTAATTGGAGTGGAGTTTGATAACTATTCGGAGTAGACGGAGATCCAAATAATCCCGAACATTAATGGGAGTGAAATTCGGTAATTGTTTGAAGTAGACGGAGGTCTGGAAAATCTCGAATATTCATTGGAGTGGAGATTATTTATTGCTCCGAGTGGGCGGATGTCCATAAAAAAAAGAAGTAACAAATATTATTTCTTATATTTTCAATCCAAAATTTCGACCTCGAGCGTGACAAGAGTACAGAGTCGAGTGCCAAGAGTCATCTAGCAGAGCGACCAGCAGGATTCGACAGACTCATCCAGGGGAGCTGAGCAAACAACGGAATTTGACGGAAGGGGGCCCCAATGCGACAGAAGTAGTAAGTTAATGTGCACATTATATTTCTTTTTTTTTTTGTTATTTTTATTCAATACATCATATAGATCTAAGTTTGTTTTTCACTAAAGTATATTGATGCGATAATATAAAAATTATATAATTTGAAAGTGAATGGTTTTTTTTAAACTCTGTGAGATTTAATCTGGACGGCGGACGATTTTCTGTTACATTGCGCGATCCTTTTCTGCAGCTTAATGTTCACCGACACAACTTCTCGCTTCGGTGCGACGGTGTTTCGGTAGATCCGGTAAATCGAAGCGAGTGGCGCCCGAACCATTCCGATTTTCGCGAGCAAAGCCGCCCGGAACTACCCCCCCCCCCTTTTGTCCCAGTCGGGGAGAAAAGGGGTTTTGAACGTCGTACACATGAAATGGTAATAAAATTACATTGTCAAAGACTCTTTCTATGTCCATGAAGGCACATAATGCGATTTCCTTGCTTTCTATTTAATTAATTTTAATTTTTCCCCTATTAAATCCAGGAATGGGTTCAGAGGGACCCTAGCACTGCGAACTTTTGGGTCTATTATGCCTCCTCTGCGTTATGTCCTTTAGGATGTCCAGGCTTCTAATATACATGGATATATTCCTTGACGGGACATTTGTGGTGTCCCTGATGGAAGGAAGAGCAGAGCCAAGGAGCTTGAATCTTCTTCTCGCTAGTGCTGGACAGAGTGTGAGCAGATGTTCTACATACTCTGTTATTTCCGCACAGTATCTGCAGCGGTTGTCCTGCTAATCACCTATCCTATGGAAATACTTTTTCAAGAAAGGTGTCCTGTCAATGCTCCGCATAAGGCTCTTATGTCACTTTTGCAGAGAGCCACTGCTTCTTTTTCTCTTTTCTTATCAAAGCCAATGTATTTTTCGGAGTGTTCTTAATCCTCAATATTAAGCCAGTAGTCTTCTTGCTTCATGCTTTAGTTTCCTTTTCCGTGTCTGTCTTTGTAAAACCCCAGTACGGAGAAGGGCATATGAAGGGCATTTTCGCTCCTTCTTTGGCTCTTTTATCAGCTTTCTCTTTCCTTGGTGTCTCTTATGACTTGGGATCCATATAAACTCGAGGCTGTTCTTTGCCTCTATTTCATTTAGGGCCACTCTCACCTCTAGGAGTATAGCCGAATTAATTTCGATCGGATCTTAATTCTGACCCTTTTAGTGTTCCTTATTTTCATTGTTTGTGAGGGTCTTAGTATGGCAGATAGTTATGCTGATAGATCGTGGCCTCCTTTGGGAGAGGGAAATGTATTTTGCATTTAACCTACGATCCCTGTTCCTACTCCACAATCCATCTTTGATCAGTCCATTTACCACATTTGCGCTCCTTTGGATGAGGGAGGTGGTCCATCCTTCCATTTGCCCTTTGATGGAATTGTGACCTTGAACCTCTTCCCAAATGCTGCTTCGGTTTTTATTTGGTCACTGAGGTTCAACATTTCCATTATGGGTCTGACGTCCTCCAGGATTTTAAGGTACCCTTTAAAGTCCCCTGATTTATACCTATAGGATTGTTGTAGGCTAATGACTTGATTCGCTTCTTCCTCCTGAATTTTAAGGTGCAGCGGCTCAAGGTTTAGAAGGGCCTCCATTTTTGCTGTTGGGGTGGAGCTCATTGTTCCTGTAATCAGCAGGCAGGTCATCCTTTGAAGCTTGTTGAGCTCATTAATAGCAGTTTTTTGTATCGTTTTCGTCCACGACACTTCAGCTCCATATAGGAGGATAGGTCTCACCATTTGTTGAAAAACTAAATCAGTTCAGTCATAACGTCAGACGTGCGTGAAGTAGTCCCCGTCGGAATTAAAATTTCCGTATATATTTAAACCATAATCCATTATATTGTTTATGTATCTGTGTATTTACTCTGTGCCGACGCGCTGATTTTATGTGCGGTGCTAACGTGGGTGCCTTCTTTCTTGGTAATACAATTTTTACCCTTCTTCTTTTCCCTGTGAGGAACCAGTTAGAAAACAAGGTCGCGTAACGTCGCGTCGTCCTCTTAATCGCGTCAACAGTAAAACTCTGAGGGGTCGACCCGGTTTTCTGTTGTATATATACCTTGGACAATTCAGTAAAGGTCATTTAGTTTATTTCTATTAGCATATTTCCCTTTCTTCATGTTCCTCATAAGTGAAAGTGCATAAATCGAATCAACTATAACGGAAAGTGCGAACAAAGAAGTAAATTTCACATATGTTAACAGAACATTTGTTTTAGTAATGAATCCTTTTTCTAAATTTGGTTTTTATGTTATTTTATCAACAATAAAATCGAACTGGTCATAGCTCAGTGACATTGACTAGTGACTAGAGTGCGAGTTCGATTCCACGTCAGTACTTCAGCTTTATGTAAGTTTCAACATATTGGGAAAAATAAAACGCTTTGTTTTCAAG
Source organism: Nemotelus pantherinus (assembly GCA_963978885.1). Lineage (NCBI taxonomy): Eukaryota > Metazoa > Arthropoda > Insecta > Diptera > Stratiomyidae > Nemotelus > Nemotelus pantherinus. The sequence goes on along the minus strand of OZ022264.1, from coordinate 207,235,143 downwards.
TAAAAACAATTTAAATTATAAAATAGCACTTTCAATTTGAAACAATTTGAAACAATTATAAATCAAAATATTATGCAATATAATAAACACACATTATATTTTTAAATTAACTTCACTGGCCGAGCTATTGAAAAGTTAAATTGACATTATAATCCCATTACTTATCAGTTTTGGTAGCAACGTTACATTAGCAACCGCTTAGCGATCTGACGATCAAATCCACACGACGATCGAATCCACACGGCGCCGAATTTTAGCCCGCATTTTTGATGAAATATATATATATATATATTCCACTTACCTACCAACCAATTGGTTTTTGTCTATGATACCAAGTCTAAATAATTGCATACTTTCGGGCACTTATCATATTGGATACTTCTGAGCATCGAATCGACAAATTCATTAATTAATCATGAGCTTCAAGTGCAGCCTCGAAAATTGCTTTGCCTTCGACAACACGATGAAATTCGTGATATGCAAAGCTTTCTGCAATAGAAAGTTGCACGGTGCCTGTATGGGTGCTCCCAGAGATTGGTTCCACCCGTATCTCGAGAGTCATTTTATCTGTACAGATTGCCAAAATATTGAAAGACTCTTAACAATTATGTACGACAAAGTAATTAGCTATATTGACAATATCATATCCAAGCAACTTGCACAAGCACGAGCAAATGAAGAATTCCTGTCGGAAATATCAAATCATTTCAAAGGTCTGGCAACTACCTTTTCTAAATCGAACAGTATTAGCCACGGAAAGTCTTTTGACACGCTTGGGAAGAAAATGGATACTCTAATTGATAAAATGGGTTCCATTGCATCGAATTTGTCCACTTTCAATAACGCTAATGATACTTGCCAAGCAAACAACAAAGGTACGCTTGTAAATTTTGAACAATTTTCACGAACGTTAAAAATGCAAAATGACAGACTCACAGACGCTTTTTCTGAGCAACAACTAAAATTAGTTGATATCAGCAGAAAATTGGAGGATTTAGACCGTCATTGCAAAACCTCAAGAAATGATGCAGACGAAGATTTATTAGCGAACGAGATAACACTCCATCAGGAGCTCCTTAGCACAACGTTGGAAATAAATAATAACACAACGGCTATGAATACGAGGACGCAGGACAAAGCAACATCACCTATAAGGAACCTAGCTGAGGGTACAAATCCATCTACTCAGCAAAAATTTTCAAACCTCAACGGTGAAACCGCAATTTACAAGTTCGGTACTTTTTGGTCCCAAAACGATTGGCAGAATCGTCTACAAAAAATAAAAAAAACGAACGATATTCTTCACAATAAGAGCATGTCTTCCAAATTAACGACTTCAGTAAACAAAAGTGCATTCTTTGTGAAAGGGATTCCTTATTCTGCTGACGACAAATGGTTGGGAAAGATTCTCGAAGCTGATTTTCATATAAACGACTACGAAGTGAAATTTTTATCCCAGCGTAAACATATATCCTCAAAACGGTGTAAGGTCTTCATCCCATCAAAATATGCCTGGCTTTTTACTTGCTTGAGTGGAAACAACAGCTCCATCAATTGGAAAGGAGTGACATTCAGCCCCTGGAGAAACATCACCGACAAAACTAGGAATAAGAAAAAACAAAAAATTGTAAGAAAAATTTTCTCCCTAGTCACACCTTTACCCAATTTCCTTCCACCCATAAAACTCGCTCATCACGTACTCAGTCCCAATTTTCAATGACACCAGATAATTTTTCCTTATCTGTCTGTTCTAATGCTCTTACTCATAATAATAGTAATGCACTGATACCCCCAGCAGTTAACACGGCATCTTCTCCCTCAAGCAGGTGTACCAACGTTGTTAATAAACACTCCTCCAATGTTTCCAGTCAAGCCGCCGTAAACTTAGCTCCTACTACGAGCAATATAAATTATTCTTCTAATGGTAGTAATATTACATCTGAATCTCTTCGAAGATCAGGCAACCCTTTTAGGCATTTTTCCTAACCGATCTCAGAAAAGCCTCAAACTTTTTTACCACAATTGTGGTGGTATGAAGGGCAAACTAAGTAAATTATACCTTGACGCAAAATCGTGCCATTTTAATTTACTCGCCATCACCGAAACTTGGTTTAATGCCTCTCATAAGAATGAGGAGATTCTTGATAGTAGTTGGACTATTTACATAAGCGACCGTGATTATTGTTCTACGGGTCAGTCGCGAGGAGGTGGTGTCTTACTTGCTGTTAGCAACACACTTTCAAGTGAGCTTGTAGATACCACCCCAAATGTTTTCTTCCAATGTATAATTGTTCGGATCTCTAGTAATAACAACCCAATTTACATCGCTGTTGTCTACATCCCCCCTAGATCTGACGAATCCATCTACAGCAATTTTTGTGACACAATATCTTCATTAGCTACATCACTTAGCGAAAAAGATAAAATAATAGTTTTGGGTGATTTCAATCGTCCGAATCTTTGCTTTGTTCCGGATGAAAATGACTCTTACCTTCTCCCCGTAAACCTTGTAGACACCAACGATTTCAATCTTGCGAGTGCCTTTTATGGTAATGATTTGCAGCAGGTTTCCCAAACTCCTAACCAAAATGGTAATTGGTTAGATCTTGTTTTCACAAATGCTTATGACGAAGTAGTGGTTAGTCCAACTAGTGACGCAGAGCATCTTTTTTGCAACAGTTTACACCATACAGCATTGTCAGTCAAACTTTCCACTCCAGATTCCACCTGCTTAAAAACTTACAATAACTCAATTGTATTTGACTTCCGTAATGCTGATTATGAAAGCATTAAACATGTTCTTGATACTACTGATTGGTCGACTACTCTTTCAACACAAGACCTCGAGACAGCCATTTCCTCTTTTTACAATAAAATATTTGACGCCGTTGAAAGATATGTTCCAAAGATAAAAAAAAAGAATAAATTGTCTGAGCCATGGCTTGATAGGGACCTTAGGCATATGCGAAATCGTAGGAACAAACTTTATAAGCTTATTAAAGAAAATACCGATGTTAGTCCTGCTATTCAGGAAGAATATAATGAAGTTGCTAAGCAATTTTTAGCAAAGTCTCATGAGGCTTATGACACTTACATTAGAACAACCGGCGAAAATATAGTCCGCGACCCGAAAAATTCTTCGATTTTGTTAATGTGAAGCGAAAAACTACTGGCTATCCATCGTCCATGTTTCTTAATAATATAACGTCTTCCTCTCCTAAAGAGATATGTGACCTATTCGCTGATAGTTTCCAAGAAATTTTTAATGCAACAGACCCATCAAACTCGCACCTTTCTTCCTCTGATTCAGCTTCAACAGCTTTTGTGAGCCATTTAGAAATTTCCCGTGATGAAATACGTAAAGCTATTTTGAATTTCGACTGCAACAAAGGTTCTGGGCCTGATCTTCTTCCTCCTACCTTCTTGCGCAAGTATGTAGAGCAGCTTATAGATCCCTTGCATATTTTCTTTAATAGATCACTTTCGTCGGGAATTTTCCCATTCTGTTGGAAGCTTTCGTATGTCACACCCATATTCAAAAATGGTGATCGACGCTGTATCCGAAATTATAGGGGCATTGCCATTTTGTCTTCGATTCCGAAACTTTTCGAAAAGGTGGTATACGATAAACTTTCTCCGCTTGTTGATTCCCGTTTGAACGAGCAACAACATGGCTTTAGAAAAGGTCGCTCAACTACCACGAATTTGACAATTCTAATCTCTGACGTTCTATGCAAAATGGAAAAAGGATACCAAATTGACGCAGTCTACACTGACTTCAGTAAGGCGTTTGACAGAGTTGACCATTCTACCTTGATTCTAAAGCTTCAGAAATTCGGTATTGCCGGGTCTTTACTCAGCTGGCTTGCCTCCTACCTTCGCGATCGAACACAATGTGTAAAATTTCAAGGATTTTTATCGAAAAACGTTAGTGCTACCTCTGGTGTACCCCAAGGTAGCCATCTTGGCCCACTTCTTTTTAATATATTTATTTCCGGCTTATCTGACGTCCTAGCAGGCATACCTCATTTACTCTATGCAGACGATCTCAAACTTTATCAGACTATTGAATCGAAATCGGATGCCCCCTTTCTCCAATCCAAGCTTGATTCACTTGATCAGTGGTGCAATATAAACAAGCTCTCTCTCAATATCAATAAATGCCAAGTTATTAGTTTTTCCAGGAAATGCACGGTCACACACAATACGTACTTCCTCGGCAATAATATGCTAACCCGAGTTGATAACATTGCTGACCTCGGTGTTATCTTAGATGAAAAACTCCGCTTCACCTTACACTTTGATAAAATGCTTTCTCGAGCGAACAAACAGCTAGGTTTCATCAAAAGACGTGCCAAAGAATTCCGTAGTCTGTGGGTCACAAGATCCTTATACACTTCACTTGTACGTCGTATTCTCGAATCCGCTTGCATTAGCTGGAATCCTGCTTTTGAAACCCACAGTGACAGACTCGACTCAATACAAAACAATTTTTACTTTTCGCCTTGAGAGAACTGTACAACCCTTATGATTTTAATAGCCTACCCCCTTATGAGTTTCGACTGGGTCATTTAAATCTATCAACACTAGCCTCCAGAAGAATAATTATATCGGCCTGCTTCACATTCGACGTCATTAGAGGCGCTATTAATGTAGAATTCCTGAATAGTAAAATTTCGATAAATATCCCTGTGAGGAACACCAGGTCCAATCGTTTCCTAAAAGAATATTCTCATTCCACGACATATGCAGCAAATGAGCCAATAAATAGATGCTGCAGAATATTCAACAGCATAAGTTATTTATATTCGCCTACGATTTCCAAATCATCCTTCAAATCTTCTCTTTTGCATGCCATCCATACCCCTAAACCTTAAGCCATAGCCTATATGTCAATGTTTTTATTTATTGATTGTTATTTATTAATCTATTTGTTACTTTTTTTTTACTTGACTTTACTTTTCCATTTTATTTTTAATTTGTTATTTTATATCTGATTTTGTACCTTGTTTGGCGAATAAATAAAATAAAATAAAATAAAATAGTCCTCAATAGCACCCAAGCATTTGTCCTTTTCATTGTCGTTTCGTTTAAATGATTGTCCTAGGTGAGTTTCCTATCCAGGTGTTTTCCTAGATATTTTACCTGTTCCTGCAGACATACGACTATGCTCCTAATATTTAGGGCTCCTATTTCGATTTTCCTTTTTCTGGTGAATGGTATTATGCTGGTTTTCTGAGGATTAATGGATATACCCTCTTTTTCACACCATTAGGTTATTTTATTCAAGGCATTTTGCATTCTGGATCTCAAGGTATCCATGTGTGAGCCTCTTATTATTACCGTGATAACATGAGCGTAGTCGAAAGCAGTTAGACCCTTATTATTGAGAGTTACGGGAATGTCATCAACTAGACATCAACAGTGGACATACTCTTCTAGTGTCCGTCCTTAGCTTCACTTCCCCCAGTTCTGCAAACGCACTTCGACTCCTTAGTATTTTACTCGCCCACTTCACTACTTCTTGAGGAGCATCCCTCTTCTGGAGAGCGAGGTGCAGCGAGTCATGTCTTACATTGTCAAAGACTCTTTCTATGTCCATGAAGGCACATAGTGCGATTTCCTTGCTTTCCAATGCCTTTTCTATTATTTGTATCAGCTTATGTGTAGCTGATATTGTTGGTTTGCCCTTTTGGTAGGCAAATTGAAATTTGTGAAGTGACATCTTTGTCAAAAGATCATTCATTATGTAAATTAGTTTCTCCATGGTCTTTAATATAAAAGATTTGAGGCTAATTGGCCTGTATGATTTTGGCAGGTCGGCTGGTATGTTGCCACCTTTAGGGATGAACGCAACCCGCGCCAGTCTCTACAATTTTTGGTACATAACTGAGTTGCAAACTCGCTCTAAATATGTGTACCAGAATGGTTTTTAGTTTCCCTGTCGCTCTTTGTGGCAGAGCTGGGTAATTTCCCTCTGGACTTGGTGGTTTAAAGGGTTTGAAGGAGTTTATCGCCCATTCGGCCTTTTCATACGTGATGATTTGTTAAAACAGAAGTGAGTGAGGTATCCGATGAAGAGTTTCCTCTTCTTCTTCAGCCTTATCGTTGATTTCGCTCCCTGGAAAGTGTGCTCTAAGCAGCACTTCCAGGGTGTCGACAACGGTGGTAGCCATCCCTCCATCTGGAGTTCTTAGTAGTCCTATATGCCTTTGGTAGCCTTTGAACTAACTTTTTTACTTCAAGCAAACATTTGTCGTCAACATCTCACTTAAAAACTTTGTCTTTACGTAATAATTCCCTTAATGGTTGTTCTCGATAAATTTGCTATAAAGTCACGAACATCGTTTATGAAGCCTAGAATTCGTTAATCTTTTTTATCTTTCGGTTTTCCAATTTCCAAAATAGTTTTCACCCGTTTGTGATCACAGGTGATACCTTGTCCTGATATTACATGCCCCAACAATTTGACTGACTTAACTTTACATTGCAACTCTTCTTCATTAAATATTATTCCTAATTTTCGTGCTCTGTTAATAATTTTCATTTCAAATTTTTTCAAATTTTAATTTCTTTAATATCGCTGTTTGCTTTCTAACGTCTAATGGCTAAAATCAAACGTATCAGTTATAAAATTAACTTTGTGGTTTACATTACCCAGGTTAGATCTGCTTACTTCATACACTGGTATTCCCGATTTCTTTTGAAACTAAGCTGCTTGATTGCTTGTTATTTCCGCTGTTCTCGCTAAGTCAATCGTTTTCGCCATATTCAAATCCTCTATTTCCAGAAACTTCTTTTGTAGCTGCCTATCATTCGTACCCATGACGAATTTATCCCGGAGCATTCTTTCTTCTAGTTCCCCGAGACCACAAGTCTTTACCAGCTTCTATATATCCATTAAAAAAGTGTCAAGCGGCTCATTTTGATCCTGAGCACGATTCTTAAAAACAAAACTCTCTTAGATTTCATTCTTCTTAGAACGACAAAATCGCTCAAAAGATTTGGCCATTTTCTAAAAATTCTTTTTTTCTTCGCCGACAGATTGAAAGTGTTCAAAATTTCAACGGTTTTTGGACCTATCCCGTTGAGAAATACCGCTACTTTCACTAGGCCCGACTTCTTATCCAATTTGGCTGCAGTGCAAAATATTTGAAAATTTTGCTAAAAGGTTCGCCAACTCTCCGCAAGATTCGATCACCCAATTTCAGTTCATCCACTTTTCGTATATACTCCATTGTGTCTATTTTTTCAATGTATCTAATCCCTTTTGGTGGTCTTTCACGTGGCTTCGGTAAGCGGTTTTCACGGAGCACTTTCCGTATTATTCCCATTCGTCAACACTATTTTTCTGTATTTATTTCACTGCCGCACTTTCAACTTATTTATTCTGGCTACTTTTACAATTTTCCAATTATAATCTTAATTGCGGTTTTAAAATTTTTAATTTTCCAGTTTTTACCGACTGCGCCATGTATTATTGCTTAAGGCAAGTTTCTACCTTGTGCGGCCGAAAAAATCGAATTTTTTGTTTTTGCATGCGGATAGATAGATACATATTGATAGATACGGTAGATACATGAATTACGAAAGCTATCCCTTAAAATAGAGAGCGGCTGCTCGAGCGCGCTGAGCAGCCACCGCCCGGCGCGCTGCACCGCATTTTTTGACCTGGTGGAAGTGATCAAAAGCAGACGAGTTAAGGAATGATCATAAAATTTTTTTACAGTTGGGTATCAAAAGCTTGCTGATGGCTGGTGGCAGAATCATTAAAAAATATTAACAATCTTTCATTTTACATAGCAATTTGTAGGCAAAAAAAATGGAAAAAAAACTCCAGCGCACCTGAACCGCTAGAAACACTAATGTTCGAAGAAAAGTAGAAGAATCGTGCAGGTTTTGAGTGCATATTCCACCACATGTGCTGCTTATTACGACCAAACTGTTTCAAATGCCACGTTTTACTTTGGTCTCAAGAATGCATTATAACTCATATGGTGGAAGGTTTCAGATATTACCACTGGCATGAATTTCAACGTTTATGAGAGCAAAACACGGGTTAATTATATTCGTTATCAGTTGCTTATTTCACATAATTTTGAAAGCAGCATCTCATATAACATCAATGAAGAAAATGCTCAGTGCCTGCAGCACTGTAACTGAAGTTGGTGTTTGGGGCTGCGATCCGAAAAATTTGCAGAACTTTGCGAATTGCAACATTGTTTATTTATTTTAATTGTAAATGTTTCCGGTATGAATACTAACTGTAAGCGTTTATTGATACAAAAGAAGCACAACCGACTCGTGCTGGCAACCTTCTGCCAGTATCAAAGCCAAGAATATATCACGTTGCTTCACGTTGTTGTATAACATTCGAAGTTAAAGGAGTATAAAGAAATTTAGAGTTACCTGCAGCGAGTTTTTTCAAATAATCGAAAGCTTAATATTTGCTGTTTATTGTCACTACAATATCATTACCATTTGAAAATTCTACGATAAAACCGCTTCATAAAGATATTGCAATTAAACACAAAACCAACAATAGCTGGCAACCCTATCGAGGCTTTTCAACCAAATTTGGCCTGAATAATGTTTATGACAGGTTTCATTAATTGTATGAAATTCGTATTGATTTCATGACTGCACTGGAAGTTATAGTGCAAAAAGTTTTATTTTCCTGAACAAATTTTCAAAACCAAAGACACAAAAATTACCATAGCTGGTAGCACCAATCAAATTTTTCAACCAAATTTCCACCAAACAGAGATTAAAGTTAGGTTTAGCTACTGTGCCAATTTCATGAAAATCTGGTAATTTATTCACAATTCATAGGGCAAAAAGCAGTTTTTTTTCTTTGTAATTTTTCAAGATGGCACCACTGGCACAGACTTGCCCACAATTCCAAATCGCTTCTATCAAACCTGGTCTTACTTAAGTCATTCTGTAAATTTTAGCTGTATCTGATTATTGGTTCCTGAGTTTCCGTGAACAGAAGTTTTTGATGCTAAAATTATAGGCTAACTGGGAGAGGGTTACCGTTCTTGTCCGACATGGAATTTCCAAAGTTTTATTTTGAACGTGTAGATAAAACATAAGATTTATATACTGATTGGTTTTATTGTAAGAAACGGACATTTTTTTGAATATTCGATGGTTTGAATATTTTCACTTCCAAATTTTTTTTTTTCAAAATGAAGACACCAAAATTATCATAGCTGGCAACTCCAACTGAATTTTTCGACCAAATTTCTACCAAACGTGGTTCAAAGTAAGTTCCAACTACTGTGTGAGTTTCGTTAAAATCGAACGATTCAATCAGAATTTATAGGGCTAAAAACAGTTATCTTTTTTAGTGGTTTTTCAAGATGGCACCACTGGCACAGAATCGCCCGCATTTCAAAATCACTTCTATCAGACCTGGTCCTATTTAAGACCAATACATTTTGTGAATTTCAAATAATTCTGCCCATCGGATCGTGAGTTTCCGTGAACAGAAGTTTTTGATGCTTAAAATATAGGTAAATTGGGCAAGGGTTACCAGGCGCGCCCGTTATACCATATCTTTTTTTTTTTTTTTGGTTATGTAAACAAAGCACAAGATTTACATATGAGTGGCTTTTTTTTGAAGAAACGGCATTTTTTCAAGAGAAACGATGATTTGGAGGTTTTCACTTTCAGTGCTTGCCCTAGCTACAGGGTTGCCAGCACGCTCATAAAAAGCTACACAAATTTACAACTAAATAATATCAATACGTTCTGAAAATTTCGTAATGATTAAATAGCTTTGTCAAAAGTTATCGCAATTTAAAAATTTTCAAATTTTCCCGTCCTCTTTTTAGGCACCCAGCGCACACATAGGGTTAAAAAATTCCAAAGCATTATCCGATTCATATGTAAAACACGTTAGAAATTTATTTCGTTAACTTTATTTTTTCGAAAATTATTTGTGCACGAAATAATAGGTATATTAAAAATATCACTTAAATGGCCGCCGGCGCCAAAAGGTTAACAATAACTGACATTTAAAGAGACCTGGACCTATTCTGCATATACACCAATGTATCCTGAAAGTTTCAGCTCAATCGGATGGCGCGTTCCCGAGATTATCTCACTGAAATTTTTTGATGATATATATATATATATATATATATATATATATATATATATATATATATATATATATATATATATATATATATATATATATATATATATATATATGGAAATATGAATTTTCGGCCGAATCGATTTTAATACTAATGTTCTTCGAACATTAGTAAAAATCGTTTTTCTTTTTCAAAATTGCATTACTTTTTCACTTTTCCGTTTTTTCCACAATTCTGGTATTAGCCATAGACAAAAGTATATTAAGTAAGATTATGTTTTTATTTTTATGTTTTAGATCATCTGAATCGACGGTAGGACTTCCACCAGCAGCTAAAATCTGTTTGGCAGGACAAATTATTTCTTGGATTAACAAAATAATCAAATGTCCAGCGTAAAACAACAGTTTAAACTGTATACATATTTTCAAAATGTGTTTAACTACATACATTTTACTTAACTTCAGACGCATCGAATTTCATTTTCTACAAGAGTATGTAATTGTTTTGAATATAATAACCTAAATGTAGTGTCATGTGGGTAACGATTGTGCTATAAAGCTTCATGTATGTGGCATATTGCTGGTCGATTCAGCTCATGGAGTATATTATTGTTTGGTCTCAATATTGGTTTTGCACTGATTTCATATTTATGGAGTTTTGAGCCGCTATAATAATCAACAAAAAAATATTACCATCAGCGAACAGTTTTAAAAAATAAAAATAATTGAAAATAAATATCTGTTTAACCTTGAAGAAAATGGAAATGTATTTAGTAAAGTTCAAATTTATGATACTGCCACATCATCCAATACTAACTTTCCCATATAAACCGGACCATCCCGAAAAAATAAACAACTGTTTTCTCGAAAATGCAAGTATGCTCGCCTGAAACTTTTTTCTTTATCTATCGCAGTGATGGGCATTGGGATGAATAAATGTGTAGCAGATATTGTTAAAAAAAGTAGCAGATTCAGAAAAAAAGTAGTAGAAATTAGACATATAAATATATAGTGTATAAAAAAAAACCGAGAGCACCGACTTTTTCTGAATTCCAAGAACTTAGCCTGACGAACAGCGAAAACACTGCTCAGCATTTTTACAGTAGTTGCGACACGCTCGGCGTTTTCTTATCGCAGATGTGCTTCAGTTAATGCTTAATAGTTCACCGTAGTTTCATCAGTGCCATCTTCACTAAAAAGTAGTTCCTTGGGAAAAGTAGTAGATATCATTTGCTACGTGGTAGAGTAGTATATTCAGAAAAAGGCAGAAAAAAGTAGCAGATCTACTACAAATGTAGTAAATGCCCATCACTGATCTATCGTCTTTGTTCTCTTGAACAATTCAATTATTTCCTTGAGTCCTTTTCATCATCATTACCGGCTCTTAATTATTTCATTCAGCCGAAGCATGCCGGTCTGTTCGCTGCCAGCTTCTTGTTTGGCTGTCCTCATGTAAAAGCCAAAAGTGTCACATCTCGCTTCCGCAAATACCAACACCTGGATGGCATGCAGGAACGGCAGCGGCCAAGGTGACTAGCCCAAACAGAAGTCTTGTTCGTATCGCCGAGAATAACTTAATTTACGCTGACACACAATAAATATTTTGTAATTTACGTAAATTGAGAAGCAACGTGCCAGACATACCTGCTCCCAGATGATGATGTCGAGAGCAACCAACAGGCTGGTTGGTAGTCGACCTGTTTTTTGGTCTCGATTTGAGTGTCACTTAGAAAACCATAAAACATCTTCATCCCTAGGCTATTTTCAAGGCATTGTGAGCAGCAGGTCGTAAGGAAAGGAATTCGTATTGTTCCGTAATAGACCTACCACCTGTGTTCGTCTGTAGAAATGTGAACGTGTGTGCTTTTGTGAATTTACGTTACTGACGGTTGTACGAAGAGATTATTGATCCTTTGTGAAGCACTTAAGTCTAAGAATGGCCGATGGAGTGTTTCAAGCGTGACGTTTTGTTCCATATGTACAGTTCCAGTTAATTGACATCCGAATAAGAATGCCATGTTCTTATTATTCGGACTCGATTGAGTAGAAGAAGTAACTTTTGTTATCGTCCGAAAAGAATGGAATACAATTCTGTATAGATGTATAGGGTCGGGCAGTGTAATTTCCGAATGAGGTGATACTGTTGGGATGAATATTGATTGAACATACTTTTCACAAGAGAAAGAAAATCAATTTAGTTTCAGATTAATCAGTCATTTTACCCAAACATTTTCAGATATTATTCTTACCAGTATCTAAGAATGATAAAGACTTTAACGCAACGAATTTAATCAGATTCAACTTTTTCTAGTCTTCGAAACCAAACAGTTTTATATAAAGACCATTTTTTTAAAAGCTAAATTTAGTTCAATTGCTAGACAGATATCGATACTTCAAGTGAAATTTGCCTTGTTCCACAGTGTCAATATGCCTTATTTTAATCTTTTAACAACATTCTTTGGCGACAAGCTTATAGTGTTATTACCTTTAAAACTCTTTCAGTTCTATGGCCGAATATATGTATGTATGCGCTCTGTCAAATAAACTCTTATTGGCCTATTTGGAACTGTGATCAAGATACAAAGAGAGCGTAAGTGGCTGAAAGATTCCTCAAATCTGTTGGAAATGGACGAATTATGGTAAATCAATAATTTTAGATGCAATCAAAAGCTTCAGTTTGTCTTTGATGATTATCATTTTTTAGTTTATTGCAAAACTTCTGGCTGCCGAAAGCTGCTTCCCTTATGGTACTGCAAAGAATTGAGGGTCATATGAAATCATCTGTGCGGTCAGCGACCGTTCCCAATATTTTGAAACAAACCGCCTGTTAGCATTTTTTCGTTGAAGGAAGCCACCAGCGGGGCACGGGAAATGATTGTCATGTGTGTTTGGCGCAATCAGCGATAAAAGAGATGTTAAATAACGATTAAAGAGATGTTCGATGTTCGATGTTCGATGTAAGAAGCATTTATGCCCTAAATGGATATCGTTCGACTATTATAACAGGGAAAAATAAGAAACAAAACTATATTTTTATGAAAAATGTCGAATGCCGTTCATTCGAAGGACAGAAACATTGCGGATAGATCTATTGGTGTGCTTAAAAGCAAACTTAGATGTATCCTAACAGCGAGAGAGCTGCATTATTCTCTGGAAAAAGTACAAAGATACATAATATTTGTGCGGCTCTGCACAATATTTGCATACATTATAAGCTAGATTTTGTATACGAAGGCGAAGTAATAGAAGAAAATCAAAACGTAGCTCTTAGTGTGGAGGAGAGTTTGGTTACCGTTTGCATTAGGCTAAGAATTTGAGAAACGCTACGATGAGTAACATAGAGCTAAACATGAATAAACGGTTTGTTACTAATGTTAATATATGTTTTTCTGATTTATATGTCTGGCAGGACGCAAAAAAAACTCAATTATTTACCCGAATTATTGCCATAAAATAGAAATATGTATGTATGCTGCTCTTCACAACAACCGTATTCGCTACATATCAAAAATTAACATCAAGCTATCACACATGAAATTTTTTTATTGAAATGTACATAAGCAAGTCTTGTTGTTTTTCGAAAAGCTGAATGCGTCTATTTTCAATAATGCCGCTTTCCACTCGGTTTTTCCATGACGAGTTTTTATACTAGGCACAATATCTTCATTACCCGTAGTTGATTTTAATTCCGCTGAAGCTGAGGCTTCGGTTCTCTGTCGCCGTTTGCTTACACAGATTTCAGCATGGTTGATACCTCAGCAGTAGTCAGGCTGGATGAGAATGAGTTCTTCAATCCAAACTTATTCTCTGAACCATCGAATGCTGGACCAAATTCAGCATGCTGATCAGTGCTGCCATTTTAGCATTTTGAATGCTAGATCTGGCATTATTTTTTCCAAAACGGCATTAGAAATTCGGAGTTAACATCTAGCATTATTTTTAGCATTTAAATTTAGATTTCGGAATAATCTGGCACTCATCTATTTCCAATCTTGCCCATCATCATCACAGTGTGCTTTCAGTCGCGTTCATGTACTGAAACTTCCTGAATCATGTGGTGGGGATTATTCATGAAAAGTACAAAGATGATCTTATGGCATTTCTTTAGAAGTGACAGCCAGAAATAACAGTTGCCTGATTTTGAAATAATGATAGTGATTACAAAGTCATTTTAAGCAGTAAAAAAGCATCTCCACAAAAATATTCAACTTTCATAATAACATTGCGCGAAAAATATTTTCCTTGCGGCGCATTTTAAAAGTATGTATTCGCGCCACACCGTTTGACACTTTTCAGGATCTATCATTAGCTCAGATTCAACTGAAATCTCATGCTCTTTCATAAAAGATTTCAGTGTTCAGTCAAACAGGGTACAAAAATGACTTCATGGCAATATATAGAGGACGGGAACAGACCTAACATTTGAAAACATGCTGCAATCTTGCCTCATTTCAACAAATATGCGCTTTAAGCTAGAGTATTTTGAAAATGACAACTGTAAGCCTACCCTCAGCGAACGACACCGTTGTCGACCGATCAATCCCTGCTGCAAACCCACCTGCTGCTAATGATTTCGCAGCAGACCAAAAGTACATTAGAACTAGTACTACACCTTTGTGCTTTCAAGCATGGCCTTCATATAAAAGGCCTATCGCGACTTGCAATCTGACAGGTATTTAGCTACTTTTTAAAACTGTGTAGTCCTCTCGGAATTAAGATTTGTTGGCAGTTGCACGATGACAATATTTTGACATTTCTTTGACAATCGATAATATGAATGATGCTGTTCGGTTAAATCAGGGAATTGAGTCTATTGTCCTATTATCCGGAGACGGCTTTCGAAGTTTTTATCGCGTAAAAGACATTTTGGATAATTGTCGTGAAAGTGCTGCGTTTTTTAGGTTATTTACGCGAAAGCTTTGCAATTTCAATCTGATGTTAAGAACTTTATGTCCCTATTGCTTATTAAAGATCCGAAAAAACATTGATTAACATGACATATGAGTTTCCTCATATCTCCTGTAGGTGGATCTCTTGAATTTCTTTAGAACTATAAAAAATTATCACTGTGTGGACTGGTTGCGAAAAGTAGCTTAGGTCCGCCATCTTGTACGTCAATTGCTTTTGCGATAGGCCTTCTATATGAAGGCCATGTTTCAAGAGAACAAAGGATATATAGTCGATCTTTTATTCTTTTTCTACGATTCCCAGGAAATCCCAGTGCTAGTAACAAGTGCTATTAATGTTGCAAAAAAAGCGAAATATTAAGTGAAAGAAAATGCAAAGCTAGATATTCCAATATTAAGGCAATTTTGGATTGCATTAAATATGGTGAATGCAGGTTTCTCGCCCCATTAAATCGTGATGATGCTAAAAAATAGTGATGTGGTCCCATCTACTTCAGACTCCCAGGAGTCTTAAATTCAAGTTTACCAAAGAATATGCATTCTATTTATATGTTTTATTTCCCGAGTAATGTGAATCAATTGATTTAGTAAGGCTTCAAATGCAAGCAATCGCACGGATAGCGATGGAGAAAATTTTTTCTCCACCGATACTAATACTTTTTCTTCAATTAAAAATAAATAATTGTTGCTGTTATTATTGTGAGCTCCCTAATGATATTTTGAAAAATATAGGTAGTTCGTGTGTAGTTACGCCATTTTTTGCCGTGAGGTGGCTATTTAGTTCTTAATAGGTGGCTTGGATATTTTTATGGTTATGTTGAATGTTTTCGTAGTAAGGAAATTAGAAATAGCCCTTATAATATGTAAAAAGTGAAAAGAGGTAATTTTCTGTTAGTAGCTTTTATATTTTCTAGCGATTGTGGTAGTTTATACTCGTTGTTTTCTCCCTTTATTATCAACTGTTTTAAATTTGAAAACTGCATACAACTTTACAGGTTAGAATCTGCTCGTATGAATGAAGATGTCGTTCCATTTACGATTTACTCCCAAGTACTTGGAAGTACTAATTAGTAGAAGTGGAACTGGGCAATTATATAAATATATATTTATTTTTACCCAGTTAAAAAGCATTATTTAGCATTATTATTTTACAGGATTTAGTACTATTTAGCATTAAATAAAATTTAATCCAGCATTATTCCAAAAAAATAAAGGGCAGCACTGATGCTGATGACTCACTCCTCTGAATCCATAAAACAATGCATTTCGGTTCGCATCCAATCGATCTCATTTCTGTTTTGCTGTCACCTTCCGATTAAAGTCAGTCCATACCTAAAATATAAGTCGAATGAACTTACTCAACGTTTTTCATTTAAATTATGATACCTTCATCCAGCCACAAGCATCTCGTGACGGAGGTTCAAACGCAGTTAGATGTGAGATAAATTTGCCCCAGTTCTCTTTGCGTGCACTTTATCGACATCACTTTTCAGGAATCCTTTGGCGATATCTCGATTAGATTCCACCAAATCAACCAAAATCTCGACTTGTCTGTTTGCAAGATTTATCCTAAAATGGCAAACAAAATATTGTAGAGTAAAGTAAAGTAAAGTAAATCGCAAATGGAACGACATCTTCGTTCATACGAGCAGATTCTAACCTGTAAAGTTGTATGCAGTTTTCAAATTTAAAACAGTTGATAATAAAGGGAGAAAACAACGAGTATAAACACATATCCAACTAAAATCTACACTTTCATTGACGCCACCTAGCAGTGATAGCTACTTTTTGACGATATCACCGCACATACAATTTCTCGAAGAAAATTCACCCTATAATCGAGGTACCTCTAGAATCGAACCGTGGATCAGATTAATTGCACAAAAATTTGCGCCGTAGTTTTTGCTAATCGGACCAAATGGTTATAAAACAAACATGAAAAAGTGGAAAAAATTAATTTTTCAGAAAAAAAATTAACCACAACGGGTCAAAAAAATTCTTCGGATTATTTCTGCATGACTTTCTGCTGAAAAGTCATATGTAGAATTTGGCGCGATATAGACTGCCTCAATTTTAGTGGTGCTCTGATGATAATAAAATGTTGATTTATTTTAGAATTATTGTGTTTTTTCCTTTATTAGCCGGTATGTATGCAATTTTTTTGATAATCATGATATAACTATGATAATGTTTGTTGAGATAACACAACAAACTGAAAAAATAATAAATGAGTGTGAAATACAATGAACTAAGAGTTCGCAAAAAGTTAGAGGTAGCACAAGCATCCGAAAAACAATTGCTTTGCCAAAGAAAAATTGTCGATGACTTTAAAATTAGTAAAAGTCAGGTGCAACGTATTTTAAAAAATAAATATGAAATAAAACGGTCATTGGAAAGTTTTTAGCATACTGGGAGAAAGCGGTTGGAAATAAATTTACCATACTGCCAGACAGATAAATTTTTGTATCCATGGTTCTTTAAGGCACGCTCTAAAAATTATCTAATATCCGGCCCGATACTTCAGAGTAAAGCCTGTCAAATTATTACCAAATTAGAACTATTTGAGTTCAAGGCTTCAAACGGATGGCCAGAACCCTTTAAAAAGCGTTACAATATTCACTACAGCACACTTTGTGACGAAGAAGGTAATGTTGATTTAGATACTGTTCCGGAATTTTCGTCACAGCTAAGAATGTTATGTGATGGCTATGATAGTTCAAAAATTTACAATTTTGATGAGAAAGGATTATTTTTTTAGAGCTACACAACAAAAGACGCTATCTCTTAAATTCGAAAAATGTACAAATGGAAAACGTTCAAAGGAACGCGTGACAGTTGCAGTGCTGTGTAGTCTAAGCGGCGAAAACAAGGATTTGCTGGTTATCGAATAGACCAAAAGACCAAAATCATTCGGGAGAGCTGACATCAAGCAAAGTTTGGGCATAACTTGGCGAGCTAACACAAAATCTTGGATGACAGGTACTATTTTAAGTGAATGGATGCACACACTTGACATCGAAATGCAGAAACAAAGCCGAACAATCTTAATCTTTCTTGATAATGCTAGTTGTCACAATATTGGTAATCTGGAGAACTCAAGCTACAATTGTTTTTTCCACCGAATTGCACTTTTCATATACAACCCTTAGATCAGGGGATTATACAAAACATAAAAATAAATTACCGCACATATATGATAGGTGGTTCTTACTGTGTGCTCTGGAAAATGCTGAGCGTTTTTCAGATCTGACAAAATCAGTTTCTATATTTGAAGCTCTCTACTTGGAATAAAGTGTCTCCACTTAAAATTCAAAAGTGTTTTTGGAAATATAGGTTTCTTGGAATACAGAGGATCAAAAGCAGAATCGAAAGTAATGAAAATCATTCATCAGACATTCAAAATTTGGCAGAAGTCGATCAATTTGTGACCACCAGCGAATTGCTCCCGGAAGATTGGGAAGATGTCTTTTTCGAAGGGGTTTCAACCAAAGAAGCCATAGCAGCTTTTGTTAGTTCAGATAGTGAGTCTGCATCACAGTGTTCCGATGCAGAAGATAGAATTTGTAGGCAAAATACTAATTTTGTTATTACCATAACCAAGCAAGTACGAAATATCAAAGCCTGTAGGGACATACATCAAGTTTTGGAAAAATTAAGTTTTAATGGAGCCGGCACATCTTAAGAGCGCAAAGAAGAAAACTTTCATATTTGATTATTTTAAGTCTTTAAACTGAAAATGTTTTCTAGTCAAAAGTTAACAGCATTTTGCACTTTATTTTAATATAAATAAATACTCAAAATAAGTTCGTAATAAATATATGAATATAATTTACAGTAACCTTTGATGAAAATAAAGATTAGGTAAAATATCTTCACCGTTCTTTTTTGAACCTCTAAAATCGGCCCGCCTGTGAAATGGAACCATTTCCTTGCGACGCTGATCTGGTCCAATTCCAAAGTTCTGATTAGCTATGACAGATGTTGCTTTGAATTAGTAAAGTACTATTAAGTTTTGAGTATTTTTGTCACTGCTAGTTTTTAACAAGCGGGCATTCAGACACATGAGAGTAAATGTTTACCGGAAACGACACATGGGTATAGTAGATTTCTTCGAAAAGGAAATTGATCTAGTCTATTGTAAAAATGTGCACGGGCTCATGACAATTATATTTTTATTTTAATTAGTTAGCTGACCAGTAGAGATTTGATTCGTTGAAAACGAATTTGAAAACGGTTTTATTGCATAACAGGAGCTCGTGCAGTCCTCAGGGTAAAGAACGGCTTCTGTTCTGTGGCGTCTCGGGTTCGAATCCAGGTTTGGACGTGGGGTCACGCATCAAACTTTGACTTCACCTAGCTCTGAACAGATGCCTGAGTTAAATTAGGGTTAAAGTGAGTCTTGGAACTCTAAATTCGTAATCATATTGATTGTGAATTTGTAAATGAAACTCTCAATCAGCTTCAGCCCCTTGACCCGAAAAAATTTGTTCTGGGACTACTTTACTTTTATTGCAAAAGCAGAGTTTTTATTGTTAGCAGAGCTCAAGGTAAACACTACATACAAAAAGAACGGCCAAAAAGACCTACCACGTACCAAGTCAGAAAAGTGTGTCCAATCTTCGCCTTGTTGGACCAGAGAACACTTTACTGCCACCTCTTCATATAAAGTTGAGCTTGATGAAAATTTGGTTGAAAGCCTTCGATAGAAATGGAGAAGGGTGTCAAATATAAATATATGTAGGTTAGGTAAGATTAAGCTAACTGGCACAAGGCCACACATATACCTATTTGATTCATAATGATACCTAGCAAGTGTACCAAGTGAAAGAAAGCTCAATCCAAGTGGCTACCGAAGGCCCCTGACTTTTTTGCGAACTGAAGGATGTCCTTGAGCCTGTGCTCCACCACGTGTGAGGGATCCACCAGCCAAAAGATGCTGAATTGTTTCTGAGACTCCCAGTTCTTGACACTTCCTACAGGTGTCACTGGTTAGGAGGACCCCTTTTAAGGCATGTGCTGCTACAAGACGTTCGCCAGTAATAATTTCGACCAGTCGTTTGCAGTCAGTCCGAGTTGCACGCCATCGGCATAACGCACCTTGCATC
The DNA here is from genome assembly GCA_963978885.1 of Nemotelus pantherinus. NCBI lineage: Eukaryota > Metazoa > Arthropoda > Insecta > Diptera > Stratiomyidae > Nemotelus > Nemotelus pantherinus. Next base: position 207,215,026 of record OZ022264.1, on the reverse strand, counting down.
ATTTTGGAGTCAATAGAGTACTTGATCGCTTGGATAGGAGTTGGTATATCTACCGATCTTGAATATAAATAACAACAAACATAAATATATTTCCAAGACTTTCCGCAAAAGAAAACGTAACATTTTTTGTGAGGCCAGACATAAAAAGGGTTATGAATGATTCAAATTTTGTCACCAAAATGAGTTCGTTGGAAAAACAGTTCATGACTTTCGTTCATTGAAGTTGGACAATTTTTTTTGGGTAACACAAAATCATTTGACTATGGAAAAGTCATATCAATTTTTCTGACATATTTTCAGGCTTTAGGTTGTAACTTGTTGCTGAAAATGTATTTTCTGCATTCTCACTTGTGTGAAGTAGTTTTTTTTGTAGAAACGTAGTAGTTGCTTGAAATATCAATTGTTTTCTTTCAATTTGACAAGTTATTGAAAATTGATGAAACAAATTAATGATTGTGAATTCAAAAAATTGGAGAGAGTTTGTTTCCGAAAAAAAAATACAAGAGTGAAGTGGGTGAATATAATAAATAGATAGAAACAAGAAGTAGGATAATTCGAGGAATTGGAGTGAGTATTCACTAAGTTTTGTTGATTTTAGGCTATTTAGTGCTTTCTTTTTGAGTTACATATGTTTTGTGTAAATTGTGAAAGTGGTTCAGCGTCGTGGACGGGTGTTTAGGATGCGAGTTAATGCAAAATAAATATATATGATGAATATGGGAGTGGGAGCAGTTGCGTGTGTGTTGGACGGGACACGGTTCGAGTGGCGAGAAATCGCTACTATGTGTGTGATTCGTCTTGGTTCTGCCAGCTGATACTTGGAAATATATGTTGAGTTCGGTATTTGATTGGGTCGTGTCCACTGCGCTGCTAACTTTTGAAAATTGACAAAACTTAGACTTATGCTTATTTTTTATTATAGGTTGTGAAGGCTTCTCTGTGGTGAGCAGTTTCGGTTCACGCAGGTAATTAAAAAAAAATTTTGACCTTACACTGGGACTTTTTTCTTTCCGATTTGAGTGCCACTAGTGATGAGCATGGGAAGCGATTTCATCGGGATATAAGGACCATGAAGAACCAGTATGAAGGAAAATGTACTCCAAACATATTAGCAGACCATTGTTGGACATGTTTACGTGAAAATTCAAGCTACCGTTATAATCGAAAATCAAAAAAAAAAACCAATATCGTGTTAACAAAGGAAAAATAAAGTAATATTTAATTAATATTTTGTAAAAAATATTTTTTTTTGTTTTTCTCTTAGCCTGACTTGACCGACTTTTTTGTTTTCTGATTTTGTTTGCACACTATCAAATCAACAAGAAAAATACAGTTTGATTTCAGAGCAAACAAAGTGTCAAAATAGTTAACCAGTTTCATTGACTACTACAAATTGGTAATATAAACTTCATAATCTCGCAGTTTTAGAATTTGTGAGTTCGTATGAATAAATATAGCAAATATAACACGGGAAGGCAGTGTCAATAAGTAAAAACTTACAGAAGAAGAAGTGAAAATAATATACAGTTTCAAGAAAGATTGTGTGACAAAAAACACTAAAATCGTTTATAGAAGTAGATGTTCAGTGATGAATCTTCTCAGAGAATATGCAAATTATGGGAATAGGAAGAGCTCAGGCCGACCAAGTGCTTAACTCAACGGGTCAATTCAACGAACACTGCAAGGCAAATCGCTGCAGAAGCTAGAGTTGAAGCGAAAATTTCCAATGTAAAAAGTACTATAAAAAAGGCTGAAAACATAAAATTTAAGGATATCAAAAAAACTCACTACAACCCACAAAGAAGAGAGAATCCAGGTTGTCCGTGACCACATTAAACGAAAAAAGCGTTGGCGAAAAGTCATTTTAACCGACGAAAAATGTTTTTGTCTGGTTGGACCTGATGGTTGGTCGCATTAGTTTTTAAATTTGAGAAGAGTCTTTGTGATAAAAATCAGCCGTAATACGGCAAATATGGAATTATGACTTGAGCCGAAATTGGGTGTAAAGGAAAATAGAAATTAAGTTTATTGCGAGTAATATGAAAGGAGGGATTTTCTTCAAATTATGGACAAGGAGCAAAATAGAGTCCGTATTTCTGGTGAAAATATTCTCTTGCAGCATGATAACGTGACCGCACACAACGAGAACATCGTAAGGCAATTATTCACTGAGCACAAAAAAAATGTGTTACAATGGCTATCTAAACTACCATATCTTAATATAATTAAAAATGTCTGTAGTCAGTTGTCACGTACTGTTTATCGTTTCGGAAAGC